>CM043884.1:10331128-10536870 GCA_024034495.1 Camelina laxa
GCTATCTCAATGCTTATTCCTGGTCTTGTGCTCTTTGCCATGTTCTCCTTTGATATAGTTGTGGCTCATCCAGGTCTAGGATTTGGATGGAGAAGTAATCGCCCCATTGGAGGAACTTTTTCCTCAAGTCTTTACCCACAATTTTACCAGTTCTCTTGCCCGCAAGCTGATGAGATTGTCATGACTGTACTTGAAAAAGCCATAGCTAAAGAGCCAAGAATGGCAGCATCTTTACTCAGACTTCACTTCCACGACTGCTTCGTCCAGGTAAAAGTCATCATGACCCATTTTTGTTTTCCCTTTATGTGTCTCATAAGCTTAACAGTTTAACACTTTGTGTGTAAACAGGGATGTGATGCATCAATATTGTTGGATGATAGTGCTACCATACGAAGTGAAAAGAATGCTGGACCAAACAAGAACTCCATTAGGGGGTTTCAAGTCATCGATGAGATCAAAGCCAAACTGGAGCAAGTTTGCCCTCAAGTCGTCTCTTGTGCCGACATTCTAGCTCTTGCTGCCCGTGGCTCAACTGTACTGGTAAAATAAAGAGACCTTCAAGAGAACCTATTTGTGCACTTACGAGTTAAAAAGTTTAGTTTTTCTGAATTTTTTGGTTCAATACAGAGCGGTGGACCATCATGGGAGCTTCCACTAGGGAGAAGAGACTCGAGGACAGCGAGCCTCAGTGGCGCAAACACGAACATTCCTGCACCAAACTCCACTATTCAGAACCTCTTAACCATGTTCCAACGCAAAGGTTTGAATGAAGAAGACCTTGTTTCCCTATCAGGTGAGCTTAATAACATGTATTATTATTCTTTTGTTATAATAACATTTTTGCACTGGATAAAAACTGAACAGAACATGAAACTTAATGAACCAAAAATTTTACAGGAGGGCATACGATTGGAGTAGCGAGATGCACGACGTTCAAACAAAGGCTATACAATCAAAACGGTAATAACCAACCAGACGAGACACTAGAGAGGTCTTACTACTATGGTCTAAGATCGATTTGTCCACCAACGGGAGGGGACAACAACATTTCACCTCTAGACTTAGCCTCTCCTGCTAGATTCGACAACACATACTTCAAGCTCCTACTATGGGGCAAAGGCTTATTGACATCAGATGAAGTGCTTCTCACTGGCAACGTAGGCAAGACTGCTGCATTAGTGAAAGCTTACGCAGAAGACGAGAGCCTTTTCTTTCAACAATTCGCAAGGTCGATGGTAAACATGGGGAACATTCAACCTCTTACTGGTTTTAATGGTGAGATCAGAAAGAGTTGTCATGTGATTAATTAAAAATGAAACAAAAAAACTTTGTTTTCAGCATATTATTGTATTAATGGCGGTCGATGAAGAAATAAGTCGCCGTGTGATGTTTTTTCAATATGTTAGTGATCTAGTTAAACAACTTCATGAATGAAAATGTACCGTTCGTTGTTTAAAGGAGTGAACTCATTAAAAATTTGGTATTTTTAATAGTTGTTTATATAATATTTAAGGAAAAGAACTAAAGATTCATAAACATGAAAGTGGATTTCTCATCCTCACATTGTGACTTATCATATTCAGAGCCGTTGGATCTCCCTTTAAATTCTGAAGATATATTGGTGTTGTTACTTGTTATAAGACTCAAGAGAGATGATCAAGAAGCAATGAGTAAATCTGATACAAACACATGATCAGAGAATCTACCACACAAGCAGTGAACAAGCTAGAGCATGTGTAACCAGCTACAGAAACAGGCGCAATGGCTCCTCAGATAGAGAATCAGAGAATCTACCACAGCCAAGACAGCTCAATGTGAAGTCACATGGAATGAAGTGACATGCTGAACCTTGGAGTCTTATTGTGAAGATCCAAGAAGTGAGAACTCAGCCAAGATATCCATAATCAGCTGAGGAACCTAAAAGCGCTTCAAAGCAGAAAGAAATGAGCAACTGCATAATATAAAAGAGCAAAGATATATAGCAGTTGAGTAAACCTGAAGTACAACAGAGCAGACAATGTTTAGTGGCTGTGTAGTGCAACAGAGCTGGAAACAAGGTAAGCCTCGTGAAGTGGTTGTGTAGTGCAACAGAGTGGAAAAGCTTCAAGTTGCAGCAAACAGTGGAGCGGCTGTGTCAGAGAAGCATGCTTGTGTTAGGTGCCACAGGTGACAGGTACAAACACATGGGTCAAGTTGACAAAGAGAGAATAAGCTTTTACCCAAAAGACAAGAGGAAGAAGCTTGTGGAACCTAGGGTTTGTGGAGAACTCTAAGAGGTATAAAAGGAAGAGGTGGTAACAAGAAGAAGGTTACGCACCTTAGACCTAAAATTGAGAGAAGCACGCATATTGTGTGTGGTGTTGTCCACCAACAAGATAGAGAATCTGTTGGTGGTTGCCTTGATCCATCTAGATAAGAGTGGTAGGCACAATTGTGTGCTAGATATCATTGGCAAATCTGACTTTTGCGTTTTTATTCTAGTGGATTATTCTGGACTTGGTCCCGGTGATGTAGGTTATCCGAACCCCGTTAACAAATCTCTTGTTTCATCCCTTCACTAATCTCTCTGTTAAGCATCGCAAATACATGTCTCTCACACAAGCTTTGTAGCTCTAGCACCATATCATTATTTCAATTTCAACTATGTTGTAATCGAAATAAAGAGGAAAATAAATAGTGGTCGAATCATGGTAAGGAGAGAATTTCGGAGGCCTTGTTTGTAATTTATGAGAGATAGGCAAATTTGATTCATATCACTATATCCGCCAGTGCTCCGACGTCGTTGCTTAAGAACCCCACGGTTTTGAGTCCATTATTTTAATCTCTTTCACATTTACCCAAGAACTCCCAAAACTAGTATCCATAACCCATATATCTCCTCATACTCCACTTCTTTTCCTTCAATCTCGAATTGAGGATGTACCTCTTATCCTCACTGTGAGGTACGTACGAGAGCCGGATGATCTTTTACCGGAAAGGGTTAGACTCAATAACCATTAAACCGAGGGCTACCGATAATTACCGGGTTTTTGGTTTCGGTAAGATCATGTACTCTTTCGTTGTTGGTTTGCAGATGATGTTGTACTCTGGACCTCTGGTTATCTTCCTCTAACCGGACGATCATTAACACAAATCAAGATCCCATGACTTGCGTCACAAGCTTCAATCTTTACCGTTCCCCGGGGTTAAAATGTTGGATAGACTAAGTTAGAAAGTCATCCCATTCCTAATTAGTTTGTGTTTTATTAAGAGATAAGGATGGTTTTAGTTTGGGAGTTTTATCCAAACAAAGGTTTTCCAATTAGGAATAGGTTTTGGTGTTTTATATAAATAAGGGTGTTGGGTTGTAACACACCTTAAGAGTGATTTTGAGATTGAGAGATTAAGGTTTTGAGTGATTTTCCTTAATAAGAAAGAGAGTTGTTCTTTTGAAAGTTTAATCTCAAAAGCTTGAAAACAAGAATTGGTATCAGAGCTTCAGAAGAGAATCGAAGATGGGAGATCTTACCGTCTCAACCATCACAACAAAAGAAGGAGGAGGATCTCCTTCTATCTCATGTCCGATGCTAAATACAGTGAACTACACCGTGTGGGCAATGAAGATGAGAATTGCCCTTAAAGTTCATAAAATGTGGGAGGTCATAGAACCAGAGTCTGCAACAGACGACATCAACGTTGACAAAAACAACATGGCAATTGCTTTGATCGTTCAATCCATACCTAAGTCTCTTACCTTGCAAGTCGGCGAACTTGACTCGTCAAAGAAGATGTGGGAAACAATCAAGGCGAGACATGTAGGAGCAGAGAGGGTGAAAGAAGCTCGTTTGCAGACTCTTATGGCTGAGTTTGATCGACTTCGCATGAAGGACACTGAGAAGATTGATGACTTTGTGGGAAGATTGTCTGAAATTTCAGCCAAGACGGCTGCACTAGGAGAAAATCTTGAAGAAGCGAAGATGGTGAAGAAGTTTTTAAAGTGTCTTCCAAGAGCGAAATTCATACACATGGTTGCATCGTTGGAACAAGTGTTGGATCTCAACACCACAAGCTTTGTGGATATTGTTGGACGTTTGAAAGCGTATGAAGAACGAATCTCAGAGGAAGAAGATGCACAAGAAGATCAGACCAAGCTATTATACGCAAACATGGAGGGACAATCTAACCACACAAATCGTGAATATAATGGCGAATATCGAAGCAGAGGACGAGGTGGAAGATCTTTTTACAGAGGGAGAGGTCGTGGGCGTTTTGGTGGAGGACGAGGTTTTGGTGGAGGTCGAGATATGTCAAAGATAACGTGTTTTCGTTGTGACAAAACCGGACACTTCGCCTTCAACTGCCCCGATCGACTACTCAAGTTACAGGAAACACAGGAAGACGAGAGAAGTGAGACACAAGAGGCTGATGAACTTATGCTGCACGAGATTGTCTTCTTGAATGAAGAACGATGCATACCAAGCAAGTTTGAAACTAATACAAGGGAAGAAAACATCTGGTATCTAGATAACGGAGCTAGTAATCACATGACTGGTGATCGACGCTATTTTGACTCGATCGACACTTCAATCAGTGGAAAAGTCCGCTTTGAAGATGATTCTCGAATAGATATTAAAGGTAAAGGCTCTATTGCATTCACTGATATGTATGGAGAACCACGAGTGATGACAGACGTCTATTATATACCAAACTTGAAAAGCAACATTATAAGCCTCGGACAAGCCACTGAGTCAGGATGCGACATAAGACTTTGAGGAGGTACTTTGACTATGCACGACCAACACGGTAAACTGCTTGCTAGAGCAGAACGGTCACTAAACCGCCTCTATAAAGTGAGAATGGGGATCAGGGATACTATGGTCAGAGATACTTCAAGCCTCCATCTAGCTCAAACAAGCGAGGCAAGTAGGTGGCATGAGAGGTTAGGACACATTAACTCGGCCACACTACAATCTATGTTTGACAAGAAGCTAGTTCAAGGTACTACGGATGTCAGTTTCCAGAAAGAAATATGTGGCTCATGTTTACTCGGTAAACAGGTAAGACGAGTTTTCCCACAAGCAACCTCATATCGCGCAAGTAAGGCATTGGAACTAGTTCATGGGGATCTTTGTGGACCTATAACTCCGAGCACAGCTGCAGGGAACAAGTATATCTTTGTTCTTATTGACGATCATACACGTTACATGTGGACTACTCTGTTGAAGGAGAAAGGAGAAGCCCTTGGTAAGTTTAAGGTTTTTAAGCGACTGGTGGAGCAAGAATCTGGGGAGAGCATACAGACTTTTAGGACTGACAGAGGAGGAGAATTTGTTTCTCACGAATTTAACACTTTTTGTGAAGACTCTGGGATTAGAAGACACCTCACTGCTCCTTATACTCCCCAGCAAAACGGAGTAGTAGAAAGGCGAAACCGTACCTTGCTGGAGATGACCCGAAGCTGCTTAAAACATATGCACTTACCAAACTACATGTGGGGTGAGGCTATTCGGCATTCAACTTATCTATTAAACCGAATAGCTACAAGAGCTTTAAAGGACAAGACGCCATACGAGATGTATAGGAGCAAAAGTCCAAACATTGGACATCTACGCGTGTTTGGTTGCATTGGATACGCTAAGGTGGATAAACCTCACTTACGAAAGCTTGATGACAGGTCAAGGAGACTTATTCATTTGGGAACCGAACCAGGTTCAAAGGCGTATAGGCTGTATGATCCTCAGAACCGGAAAATAGTGGTTAGCAGGGATGTTGTATTTGATGAAACAAAAGGCTGGAACTGGAGTGCAGAGAAACTAGTGACTGAGACTGGAAATAATGGAGACTTTAGTATAACTCTTGGCGAATTTGGGAATCATGGGATCTGTGGTGAAGTAGAGAATAATGAGAATGTCGGAACAGAACAAGAAAACAGAGTGGAGGAAAACATGGGAGTTATTAGAAGTACTGAAGAAAGAGGTGCAGACACCATCAATGAGGAGAACGACACTTCTGTGACTCTTAGGAGGTCTACGAGGTTGACGTCAAAGCCTAAATATCTTGAGGACTATGTTCTTATCACACAAAATGAGTGTTTAGAACTGGTGGAGGAAGAAGGTGAAACATTGCTGTTGTGTCTAAATGAAGAACCAAGGAATTTTAGGGAAGGAAGTGAGACTAAGGAATGGATCATGGCATGTGAGGATGAGATTCTTTCCATTAATAAGAATCACACTTGGGACTTAGTTGAGCTACCTGCAGGTGTGAGACCAATAGGCTTAAAATGGGTTTTTAAGCTCAAGAAGAATGCAGATGGCAGTATAAACAAACATAAAGCACGCCTCGTAGCTAAGGGAAACGTACAGCAACACGGAATTGATTTTGAAGAGGTTTTCGCCCCTGTTGCTCGACTAGAGACCATTCGACTCCTTGTCAATCTTGCAGCGTCCAGTGGTTGGGAGGTGCACCATCTCGATGTTAAAACGGCCTTCCTTCATGGTGAGCTAAAGGAAACAGTATATGTCGATCAACCAGAAGGATTTGAGAAAAAAGGAAGTGAGAAAAAGGTGTACAAGCTAAACAAAGCTTTGTATGGTCTGAGACAGGCTCCGAGGGCATGGAACAACAAACTTAATGCCATACTTTGTGAGTTAAAATTTAAGAACTGCTCTAAAGAACCTTCAGTGTATCGAAAGGAGGTAGGTGGTGAGCGTCTTGTGGTGGCCGTATACGTCGATGACTTATTTGTTATAGGAACAAATAGAGATATTATCAATCGGTTTAAAAGGGAGATGGCCACAAATTTTGATATGAGTGACTTAGGAAAGCTAACGTATTATTTGGGAATTGAAGTGTGTCAGCATGAGAACGGGATTACCTTGAATCAAAGGCGATATGCTCTAAAGATCCTTGAGGAGGCTGGCATGAATGACTGCAACCCTGTGCATACTCCAATGGAGACAGGTTTAAAATTGGACAAGGCTTTAAAGGAAGAAAGGATTGATGCCACTAGCTACAGGAAGAATGTTGGTTGTTTGCGTTATTTACTGCATACGAGACCTGATTTATCTTACTGTGTGGGTGTGTTAAGCCGCTATATGCAGGATCCAAGGACTTCTCATGGAGCTGCTATGAAGAAGTGTTTGCGATACTTAAAAGGAACAGTCAGTCTCGGTCTAACATTTGGTCGGGAGAAAACAAGGGTACCACGGCTAGTAGGATATCGTGACAGTAGCCATAACGTCGATCCTGACGACGGCAAAAGCACTACTGGGCACATATTCTATCTTGGAGAGAGCCCGATCACTTGGTGCTCACAGAAACTGGACACTGTTGCTTTATCTTCATGTGAGGCTGAATTTATGGCAGGAACAGAAGCAGCAAGACAGGCTATTTGGTTGCAGGATTTGCTTGAAGAAGTGACTGGAGTTCCATGTGAGAAAGTCATCATACGGATAGACAATAAATCAGCTATTGCTCTAACGAAGAATCCAGTTTTCCACGGACGAAGCAAGCACATTCATACCAGGTATCACTTTATCAGGGAGTGTGTGGAGAACGGTCAAGTGGAGGTGGTTCATATCGCTGGTAGTGAACAAAAGGCAGATATATTGACCAAGGCATTGGGAAGGAACAAATTCAAGGAAATGAGGGAGCTCATTGGCATGAGGGAGATTGCAGAAGATGACTTCAAACTTAGGAGGGAGAATGTTGGATAGACTAAGTTAGAAAGTCATCCCATTCCTAATTAGTTTGTGTTTAATTAAGAGATAAGGATGGTTTTAGTTTGGGAGTTTTATCCAAACAAAGGTTTTCCAATTAGGAATAGGTTTTGGTGTTTTATATAAATAAGGGTGTTGGGTTGTAACACACCTTAAGAGTGATTTTGAGATTGAGAGATTAAGGTTTTGAGTGATTTTCCTTAATAAGAAAGAGAGTTGTTCTTTTGAAAGTTTAATCTCAAAAGCTTGAAAACAAGATAAAAAACCCAGCGAGACTTCAGTCCTTCCTTCAGGTTTGTTTCCAAGAGCCGCTTTGACAAAAGGGGAGTGTAGAGTTAGTCCTCAAGAGTACTCGAGTAACCGGAAATGGAATTGGTTCTTTGGAGACTGAGTTTGAGAAACGAACAAGTGTATGTTCTCTTGTTTTATTCTTTGTTCAGGAGTCTAAATTTTTTGACCACCGATAAAGAAGAATGAGAAAGAACCTCGATGAACATGTCTTGGTACTTGGTTCATCTCAAAGACATGTTCAGGTTAAAACATAGGGGAGCTAGGTTTAGTAAAAAATGACATATAGAAATTAAATATCTTATTTTTATACAGTGTGAACATACCATTAACCAGAGGGAAAAACACTAATACAAAATAACATTCCATAAACTACATCACAATTTACAAGCTTCAATCTTTACTCTTTCTGTAAGTAGAGTGATCTATGAAGGTTTTTTTGCGCAATTTACCCTGTCAAAAATAAATGTGAAAAAGAGAAATTTATTTATTCATCATACTTTACTTGTATAGTCAAATACAAAATTGGTTCTTCCAAATTTGAAATGAAAAAGCACATAATCTTAGACGCTCTTTATTACAGTTGAATTACGTGCCTACACCAAACAATGTCAAAGAATCTTGGTGATCACATCTTGATTCATTATTGAAGACTCATGATTGTCGATTTCAGATCAAGAAAGAGGTTTAATGAGTTTTTGGTGGAAATGAAAACAATAATTAATGAATTCGATGGTTACATTTTTTTTTTTTTAACGTTAATTATTATAAATACAAGCTCAGGTTCATCTATATAGTCGTAAAAAAGAAATTTAGAATATAAAATTTCTTTATTTACTAAAAATCATTTTTTCTCAAGTTACATTTAATAAGATTCTACCTAAATCTCACAAATTGCATGCCATTAGCGGACTTACTTAAATGCTTAAATCTATACCCAAGTTAAAAATTAAAGATATCAATGAAATCTAGGTAATAATTATACAATTTATAGCGATTTTTTGAGATTTGATCTGAACCTCAATATTTTATATTTTGTGGTCATGTATACAAAGATTCTACTGTTCAACTTTTTGATGAATGAGAAATACATCTTATTTTATTTTTCCTCTCAAGTTAATAAGATGCTCGATTCATCTTCCAAGAAACGAATAAACAAGTAAAAAAATCTAGATATTTTCCAAGAGAGTGGGATGTCTCTAATACTACTCGTAAAATAACATAGAATTTAGGTCGGAAGCTACAATCCATGTCTAATTGTCTATACCATTTGACATTAACCTAACATTATCAATATTGAGAGTGCCCAAACTTTGAACACAATGCTAGCTACCAACAGGGTAATTACTCTCATTGGGATTGACTCAAATGAAATTTGTTGAGGTTATAGCCATAATTTGAGTAGATTAGGCAACTGTTACAATTGAAGAAAATATATATCATTAAGATGATATCTCATTTCCTATAAGTAAATCTTTTGAGTAGAACCTCTTTTCAATAATCTTTTGAGATTAAAAGTACATAATGTACCACTTGTAATCCTACAATTTTTGAAAGAACAATTCTTGGGTTCACCCAGGGTGAACCATCTTATTCACCCCCACCTTGCTAACCAATCAATTAGCAATGTCATCTTAATAAAATAACTCATATTATTTAAACAAACCAAAACAATTAAAATTAATTATGGAAACCACTAACTAAATTGTCTTATGTACGATAAGGAAAAAATACAGAATTGTAGGGACCACTAATTATTTGCTAAAGCCGTTGCCTTTATGAAATCGATGAACTGCAACTCCAAAATGCAAAAGAAAGAACAGTTGGACCTTATAAATCAAATGGACAAAACTCAACGATCTGAACAAACACCACATGTAGTAAATATTTGGATTTGCAGATAGTCTACTTTAGGACGTAGAGAATCATGTAAGTCGAGTAAATGTCAAATCAATATGTATCCAATAACCAGAAAAAAAAAACGGAAAAGAGAATAAGTATCATCGAGGAATTTGATATAACTAGATATTAGAATAGTTTCAGAATTGTTCATGGATATAACGACTTGACTTCTAAACAAAAAGATGTAACAAAAATTAAATAGTCGCTAGATAATAATAGAGTTTCAACAGTTTTTTGTATTGTCCACTTCAAAATAATAGAGCTTACGATAAATCACGACAACACTTGTAAGTTCCTACAAAATATAAAATTTCAAATTATAAAAATAACAGATAACTAAAATGTAAAAACTAAAAATAAAATATTACCTGTAATTGAGAGGAAAATAATTATGTCGGTAACGTCGGATCAGTGGTACCAACAGATAACTGGGTATCAGTAATAGAAGTTGAGTCCTGAAACATTTATCGATTTTATCTTGTAATTAGTATACATACACAAATTGATTAAGTCACATTTTGGTGGAAATTGAAAATAAACAAAAAAAATTATTTATCAAATACCTGAATGATAATTTTCTCTTTGATGTACCACGTTTTTTTTGTTTCAAGAGCATTCAAATACCGACCATGAGGTCCGACTGTTTTGTTCTTTGGTCGTCCAACAGTAGCTTTCCTTTTAATTCCACTTACGTTTGGAATTTTCTCATCTTCTTCTCCTTCCACAGGTTCAACATGTGAAGTTGATAGCATCCATTCATTACCTTTCACAAGTTCCTTTTTCTTTTCCTCTAACGTTTTAAGCAACTGACATGCAGCTTCATTTGCACACATCGTCAATTCTACATGTTCAGCAGCAACAGATGCAATCTCACGGAAATTGCGACATAAATGGCTGTAACGCTTTCCAATCGATTGTGTTACAGATCCATTAGTTGTCTCTGTACGATAAGAATATATGCTTCGTGATTTTGCCTCTTTAGTCCATCGAGTCAAGATGTAGTTAGATGGAATTCTTCTAACATCCTTCTTATCCAACACTTTCAATGCATGACGACATAAGATCCCAGCAAAAGAATACTTCATGCAGCTACACTCTACTTCTTGGTTTATAGCATCATAATTAACCAAATGCTCTTTCGGTCCACCACGATAAGATACTTTGTATTCATATACCATCTCAGACTTACTGACCTTTTTTGCAACATAATCACCGATAACTGTATATTGCTTCTGAAACAAGCTAAAAACTTCAGGTGTATACACTTCTTTCGCATGTTGCAACATCTCTACAGAAGCAGATAATACTGACAAGGTATGCATCATTTTGAAGTCTGCAATTAATTCTTTATATCGTCGATCATCCAACACTCTCTCATAGTGTTCAAAGAAGGACAATAAGTCATAGCTGCTCTTCAAGTATCTTTTCAAAATATTATTCATACTTTCACTACGTTGTGTGCTCACCATATCTGCTGTGAAAGTATGACGTCCATATACCATTGCCCATTTTTCTCTCACATCAAACACACTCTTCAACCATTTATTTTTTGTCAAATTATGCTTCTCAAGCATATTACTCCATGCCAATAACCAATCTTCTTCCTCCTCGTGGTCATATACACAATTTCCAAAGTATGTGGCAAATTGTCCTGGTCCATGAAATACATGACTCAACTTCTTTGCAGCATTTTGGTAAATATGCCAAACACATAACCTATGCTTTGTTTCAGAGAACACCTTTTCTATTGCATTCGCCATTGCTACAGACTGATCAGTAAGAATTGTTTTTGGTTGTTTTCCGGACATTGCTCCGAGAAAAGTCTCAAAAAGCCACTTATATGACTCTGTGGTTTCATCATATAGTAAAGAAGCACCAAACACAACAGTTTGCTTATGATAATTGACCCCTACAAATGGAGCAAATGGTCTATCATATTCATTGGTCTTATAAGTTGTGTCAAAGCAAACAACATCTCCAAAAAGATTGTAATCACTTATAGACCGATCATCTGCCCAGAAGATATTTGTGATCATATCGTCTTCATCAAGTTGCATTGAATAAAAAAAAGGATGAATTATCCTCTTTCTTCTTTTGAAAGTATTCTAAAACTGCTCCAGCATCACCTTTTACCATTTTTTCCATTCGCTTTCGGTAAATGTAATTTCGATAATCTTTCTCCAAAAAACCCAAATTTTCGCGTCTCCCAACTTCGATGGTTGCTTTTGCTGAATTCCTGATATCTCAGCATCATCAGCATGTTGTGTTTGAGCGACAGAGAACATCCGGTTTTCTTTCATAAAATGCTTCATAGGCGTCTCCACTAAATCATGGTTGTGACTCTGGTTGAAAGACACAATCTTAAATTTTCCTGTCCTCTGAAGGTAGCAAGCTAAACCCCTCTTTCGAGCAATTCGTTGTGAATAACTTGTTTTTTTCTTGGTTTCCTTTCTAAACCCCTCTTTCGAGCAAACATAAAGAAGCCTCACCACCTTATTATTTTTTATCTTCCTCCGTTGTTTTCTTACATCGAAACCATGTACTGCTCCAAAATTTTCATAAGCTTTATGCACAGATTCATCAGAACTAAACTCCATTCCAATACACAGCTCATCTTTCTTCTCATTTTTTGTGTTTGGTTCTAAAGTAGAAATCTCTTCAGTTTCAACATAGTCTTCTTTGTTGGCTATGTCATCTTTTTCTTCTTCCTCAAATTTGTCGTCATCACTTACTGAATCATATTTTTCTGCCTGAAACTCAAACTGTTTTTGACTAAAACAACTGGGTTTACCTGAGGCTGAAACTTGCATATTGATCATCATGAACAACTTCATGACTATTCTCCATCGTAACCTGCAGTAATTTGTATGATATGATTGTAATAGTTGTTAGTATATCATATTAATTTTGTCAATAAAACGATAATAAACGATCACACAACAAAAAAATAAAAATAATGATGAGCATAATTATGATGACGAAGAAAAGAAAATACACACTACAAAGAACTAATGATGACGAAGAAGAGAATTAGGAGCATAATACATCGAAAACTGTAGATTCAAGAATTATACATATAGATAAATAGAAATTTGAGAGAGAAGACACCTATACCAGGTGGACGTGACACGTGAGGATGGGAAGAGGGCAAGATTTATTCTTTTGTTCTTAATGGTTGGACTTTGGTTCGTAGTAGAAAAGCAAATCTCTTTCTTCATGTGAAAACTAGGGTTAATTGACTTTATATATGAAATTTAAAGTTATTCATTTAAGTATTTTTTCCTTATCGTACATGAGACAATTAGTTAGTGATTTCCATAATTAATTTTAATTGTTTTGGTTTGTTTAAATAAAATGAGTTATTTGTTCATGACATGTCTAATTGATTGGTTAGCAAGGTGGGATGAATAAGATGAGTTCACCCCAAGAATTGTTCTTTTTGAAACTAAAATTACAAGTTTGGTTTTTGAAGGAACCAATTTTTTGGTTTGTTGGAATCACATGATGTTTTTGTGTGACCAGTTTGTATCTGTTTTACAAAACAATTTTCGATTGAATATCTAATTACTAAAGAAAAATCAAGAAAGAATTTAAAAATAATTAAAATATGGAAAAAATCAAAATTCAGTCAGAACAACATTGCACCACCTTACAACTTTTTTTTTTTTTTACAAATTCATAAAAACGAAAATTATGCTAATAATTGATTTTAATGAAATAAAAAAGCTGACGATAACGGTTAAATAAAAAAAACATTCCTGCGATTCTTCTTCGATCTGCGACCAACATGGCGGCTCTAGTTTCTTTACTACGTGTGCCGCTTTCCAGAAGTAGCAGCAGAGTTAATTAAGCAGATCTCGAGGAGGTCTTTAAGTACCGAGAAATCAAGGGTGATGATTTTTTACTTCCTTCTCACAGAAAGAGGCACAAGAGATTATTACATCAGCCGAGTCGACGTGAAAACAGCAGCCAAACGCAGCTGCCTTCAGGAAAGCAGCCACTATTCTTCTTCGTGATGCAAAAACCATCACCTCATCAATGGACAACATCAGGGAGATGATGGCTACCATGAAAGAACCTATGGAAATTTTGGTGCTTGGTGTAACTTGTCAAGCAAAAGGAGAAGTTGTTAAAGAAGATAAGGCTATTGAAGTAAAGAAAGAAGCTAAGGCTATTGAAGTAAAGAAGGAAGATAGGCTGAGCCAGTTAAAAGAAGGTGGTTGGGTGTCGGTTGATATCTAAATCACTAGTTGAAAACTCTTAGGGCATCATTAATGGGGTAACTATTTTTTGTGTTCTTAGATTAAATATATAGTGAAAATAATGTAAAATCAGTTGTTAAGATCATAGGTAAAAAAAATGGGGGAACTAGTTTTGGTGTTCTTAGAATAAAGATATAGTGAAATTTTTATGAAACAAAATATATATTTCATACATAAAGCTTCAAGAATCTGATTTTATTTCATACATAAATTCAAAATACAATACCATATAACTCTCTCTTTTTGAAGGTTGTCTCTACCATTGTTACAATCTTCTTTTGTTGTTCTTGACATCGTTGCTGGTTTCAGTGAAGACGCAGAGAAGCTGCGAATACACGCTCTTGCTGAAATGGTGGAATTTGAGACAAATCCATCTTCTATTGTTGCATATGTCACAAATCCGAAACCCTTTGATCTCCCTGTTTCTCTTTCTGTGATCACTCTCACTGCAACAACCAAACATAATCAAAACCTGTGAATTTAAAAGAGTGTAAATACATTCGTTCCAGATTGCTTACCACCAAGTTTTGAAGAGATGATTTGCTGATCCTGTTCGTCCCAATCAAAGGATATTTATGAGCGTCTCAATCACGTCCAAGAACAAAGACTCTTGAATCCTGTCAAAGTAAGTGCTCATATGGAAAGAGGAAGCAAGAAATATGACCAACAGTGTCTCCATCCTCGGTCAATAAGATCTACAGTATAGAAAATCAAAGATACATAAAGATCAACAACAAAGAGATAACTTACAAATTTGTTCATCCGCACACAGAGAGAGTCCAAGAACAACAACAAAAACAAACCTTGGTAGTCATAAACGGTAAGAGTCTCTGCAGATAAACCTGCATTGAGATCATAAACAAAATCAAATCTTTTACCAACACTGATGAGGGACAATTCGAATCACTTATATATAATCAATCAATTCGTAAAAAAAAGTCATATAAAACGAGATTCTACTCTAATTCGTTTGATTTAACAACCTAGTAAAGTCCATGAACAACAAAAGCAAATTTTTTTAAAAAAAACGAACCGTGAGCGATGCTTGACCGAGCTGGGGATTTACAGTAGCCGCAAGTGCTTCTGTAGCGGCCACGATCATCGACTACGCTTTCTCCGTTGCTTCCGCCGTCGTGGCTGCTACTCGCATCGTTTACCAAAGACATAATCACTAGCTCTCTCCGATTTTGTAATCAAGATGTTGCAGCTGCATCAAAAGCTTCCTCAACGCCATTCACAAAGGTGACAGTGATCTGAGGCGGCTGCTCATCTGTTCTTTACCGTCTCTAGTGCCTGACCCAAAATTTAAAAAGCAGTTGTCTCCGATCATTAGATATTCTGACGCATCGGAGGCAGTTGACAACTAATTTTGAAAATAGTTAAGAGACACAAACTGCAGAATCAGTTTATAGCAATCTGCAGGAACAACTAAGTGTAGTACAAAAACTAAAGCAGGCTTGTGGTGATTCCCTTTAAAGCGCATATACCAACCAAGTACTTTGTTCCACTCATGGCAATACCATTAGCAACTAAAAGCACAGCAACAGCAACCGGATCAAGAAGATCAAACCCTTTAGCAAAGGAATCGACTTTAATCCGGAAATAATCAGAATCATTCTTGACCAAACTAGCTAGTTACGAAGACCATGACCTCCCTAATCCAGCAGCACCAACAATAGCCTCAAGCAATATATTCCCATCAGCAATAAAGGCTATAAAATCCCTTAATTCAACCCTAAGATAAGAGAAAGAGCTGCTGGAATTGAGAGCAAAGCAGAGACACCAGAGATAGCGTAAGAGAGAACAACGGATTCATCACCTAGATGCGATATCGAACAGAAGGAGAAATCGCCGGAATACTAACCTCAGCCGGCGAAAATAGTGATCTCAGCCGGCGATATCGAACCGAATGAGAAATCACCGGAATACTAATCGATCGGAAGAAAAATAAAAATTTTTTTCTTTGCAAAAAATCTCGACCAATCACATGAAGCCACGTCGAATGAGAACTGGGCTTAAATCAGTTCTTATTCAAGATCAAAAAAATTGATCCAAACCTACTATTCCTTATTTTTATTATTTTTTTGGCTTTAGAACACCAAGGTGTTGTGCCATTAATGATGACCTTATGGGATCGATTATGTTAAAAGAAAGTTTTTCTATTAACGGAAAAAAAAAAACGGAAGAATAATATTTACACAGCCGGACCAGAAATAAATAATAGTCCATGGCCCCAAAAGCCCCTATATGATATCTCTAACAAAACCCATTGCTCAAGAAAACACTTTTTATAAGAAATTTTTTTTTTTTTTTTTAAAAAAAAAGAAAGCAATTGATAAATTAAATAGGCCTGTGTCGTCGTCGAACTTTGAGATCTGTAGAAGAAGATGAGCGACGGAGACGACGCTGGTAGACGCCGTACCGCTGCGGTGACTGAGTACCGGAAGAAGCTCCTTCATCACAAAGAGCTCGAATCCCGTGTCCGCACAGGTTCGATTTCCACCTAAATCTTCCTCATTCTCTATCTCTCTCTCTTCTTTTGTTTCCCTGAGCTCTTGGGTGAAAATCAAATCTAGGGTTCGTTCCTACTCTTTGTTCTCATTAGAACCCTTGGGAATTTAGTCTGCTTGAATAGTGACAAGATTTTTAGGGGTTTTTGGAATTGTGAATTTGAAGTCGATCTCAAAGCATAATTGAAATTTTTTGGTAGTTCAGTTGAGACTCTATAAACTGGGTATTATTTGCAGCTAGGGAGAATTTAAGAGGAGCTAAAAAGGAATTCAACAAAACTGAGGATGATTTGAAGTCTCTACAAAGCGTTGGCCAGATTATCGGAGAAGTACTACGTCCTCTTGATAATGAGCGATGTAATTTCCTGTCTCTCTCTACCTACGGCTTTTGATTCGAATACTACATTCTTTTAACTAAAGGTGGAATTTTTTGTGTGTAATTTTAGTGATTGTTAAGGCTAGTAGCGGCCCTCGTTATGTGGTGGGTTGTCGTAGCAAGGTGGACAAGGAAAAGCTGACTTCAGGAACTCGAGTTGTCCTGGATATGACTACGCTAACGATTATGCGAGCCCTTCCCCGTGAAGTATGCTTGATTTTGGAATTTCTTATTTCTTATTCTCTTCAAGAGTGCGTTTTGTACTGGCTTTAACATGGTAGTATCCTTTTTGATGATAGGTCGATCCTGTTGTTTATAACATGTTGCATGAAGATCCTGGCAACATTAGTTACTCGGCTGTGGGTGGTTTAGGTGATCAGATCAGGGAACTTAGGGAATCTATTGAACTGCCTCTCATGAATCCTGAACTTTTCCTCAGAGTAGGGATTAAACCTCCTAAGGTACTTCATTCTCTCTCCACTCTTTTCTTTTAGTCATCACAAGCTATCCCATGCTTCACCTTTTATGTTCCCCTTTACTTGTTGTTACTGGTATGAATGGCTGAAACTCACCTCAAATTCCATTAAGGCTAATGTGCTTTTCTCCAATTCCAGGGTGTCCTTCTGTATGGACCTCCGGGTACTGGAAAAACTCTACTAGCAAGGGCTATTGCCAGCAACATCGATGCCAACTTCTTGAAGGTTTGATTTGGTTGTTGAAGTGGTTTGGTGTTCAATCTTATTATGCCTTATCTGTTCTAAATAATCTCTTTTTTTTTTAGGTTGTATCAAGTGCAATCATTGACAAATACATTGGAGAAAGTGCTAGGTTGATTCGAGAAATGTTTAACTACGCTCGTGAACACCAGGTTGAATACCATCTTATTCTTCTTGTCTTATACCTTGATATGCTTTATATTGAAGTTCATGAATTTCCTATTAACTCTCCTTCTTCGGGGCTAGCCTTGTATCATTTTCATGGATGAAATCGATGCTATTGGTGGGCGCCGTTTTAGCGAAGGAACTAGTGCTGATCGTGAAATTCAAAGAACACTTATGGAGTTACTCAACCAGCTTGATGGGTTTGACCAACTTGGAAAGGTATGACCAATAGTTTTAGATTACTACACGTGCATAAATCTGTGTGGTAATGTTATTTCACGAGCTGTATTAGTTACCATTGTGAAATTTATTTGTCCCCCAACATTCTTTGTTCAATGGAATATCTTCTGAAACTTGGGAGATAATATTATTAGGTGAAAATGATAATGGCCACCAACAGGCCGGATGTTCTAGATCCAGCACTTCTCCGTCCGGGTAGGTTAGATAGAAAGATTGAGATCCCATTGCCAAATGAACAATCAAGAATGGAAATCCTCAAGATCCACGCATCTGGTATTGCCAAGCATGGAGAAATAGATTATGAGGCTATTGTGAAACTTGGAGAGGTTTGTTTCTGTTTCTTATATGCTCACTGCTGTGTAGTTTTGCATTGGCTTTAGATAATGAATCCCACTGATTGTTGCTCTAAATCAAAATCCATAGGGTTTCAATGGTGCCGATCTGCGTAACATATGCACTGAAGCTGGAATGTTTGCAATCAGAGCAGAGCGCGACTATGTAATCCATGAAGACTTCATGAAGGTAGATTTTAAAATAAATACTCTGCATTTTAACATATTTATTCGTACCCATACTTTTCTGCTTATTAAATTGTCGGTCGTATAGGCGGTGAGAAAGCTGAGCGAGGCCAAGAAACTTGAGTCGAGCTCTCACTACAACGCAGATTTCGGGAAAGAGTAAGAAAAGAAGAAGCTCAGAGAAGAAGACAGAGAGCCTAACGGGGGCAGTGAAAAACTCTGCTGTTTCACTTTGAAAAACAAGCTAATGATTCTGTTTCAGTTTCTCAATGTTTTGTTTCGAGGCTTTTAGTATACAAACAAAAGTACTTGCTTTAGTAATGACAGCAATTCTATGTTTATGCCCTCCTATATCTCTAAATATGGTTCAAAATCACAGAGAGTCAGTTTGATTCATCTTTCGGCGCCAGGAGTTCATTTTTGCTATGAAAGAATTATTTGTAAAACCCCAAGTCCATTTGTCGTCATTCAACATGCATTTGCGCAGGTAAATCCGGTTAACATGATCTTCTGATACATGTGAAAACTGTTCACCATAAGCGTGGTGCAGGGAGAAGATGTTGCAGAAGATGATTCGTTCGTCGTGAATGTAAAACAAGTCTGGCCCAAACTAATATGATACCTATTTAATAAGTAAGAGAAATTTGAAGGTATAACCAAAAATAAATCTTTAATTTATTTGATAACTATTCTAACCTTGAAAGTTGAAACTATTATACACTATATTTTCTATATTAATAACTAAATTACCTTTACCACCACCATCACTTATCACCATCATCTCTACCACCACCACCGCCTCCAGCCACCGCACACCACCTCCAGCCACCGCGCACCACCACCTCCGACTACCGGCCAGCCACCGTCAACCACCTCTGGTCACTGGCCAACCACCTCTGACCACCGGCCAGCCACTGTCAACCACCTCCGACCACCATCCTCCACCACCTCCGGCCACCTTCCTCCACCACCATCACAACCCCCCTCTTCCTAATTTTTTCTACCCCTTGTGTTATTTATTTACTTAATTTATTGAATTATTATGCTATATTTTTAATTATATACTATAACTAGATAAAGACTTGTCCCATATGCGGATTTAAAATTTTGTAAATAAAATAAAATTTAATAAAAATATATTAAAATTTGTTGTACGTTATTTATAAGTTTTATTTTTGCTATAATATATAGATTTGTATCCATTTACAAATCTTTCATTTATGTTACTATTAAAAGCATATGTTTTACACCTAAATATATTGTATGTTACAAATATATTTTTTATCTACCACCTAGAAAATATCTGTATGAATACATTAAGCCAACTATTATATGTCTTTTTACTTTTACTTTTGCATAGTTTTTTTAATTTCTAAAATTATTGGCCTAAAAAAATATTTTGAATTAAAAATATATTACATAGTATACTAATTAATGATGTATCATCACAATAGTATATGACCAACCAAGGAGAGAACCTCGACTCAGCACTCCTCCCTTATGTAGAGAACCTTGCGTCCAATCTCCTCCACCATGGAGAGAACCTTGGCTCCACCTTTTTTCCCTAGGGGAGATAACTTTGCTTTCAACCTCCTCCACCTTCCTCTCTTGGGGAGATAACCTTGCATCCAACCTCCTCCACCACAGAGAGAACTTCGGCTTAGCCCTCCTCATGTGTGGAGAAAACATGTTCATCTTTTAGCTATCTCAAAATGGCTTGCTCCGACAACCAATGATACTAAATATCTTTTTCTAACGTCACAAGATCTTTTGATAGTAACTAATGTAAATTTTCCAATGTATTTGTGGAAGTGTCTTTTACACACCATGATGTACCCTTTGTCTCTAGAACGCCCGACTGCCACCTTGCTTAGGGAGCCCAATGTCAACTTTCAGTCCATGGGCCTACCTTCTTCAGTGGGCCCCACATCTACTCCTGGCCCACCATATCCGGCAGCCGGTTTGTTATGTTCGAGAGGTTTTAAATACTTGTTTATCAACCCTACAAATCACCATATGCGTTTTCCTTTTGTTTTGTCCTCACTCGCATAGTTACGAAAATCACTTCCTCAAAGGTCACTCATCCTGAAACTACTTCAGTTCAAGTACGTTTAACTCTGGAGTTCTCTCAGGATCCTTGATCGAAAAGATAAGTGCATTTTGGTGATATATATAGCCAAACCAATCTTTAAAACCTATACGCAAACCAGGGTGTCACAGTTTCCGAACTCCTATGGATCTATCAAAAACAGTTTATGTTTTTCCAATCTATTTATCTATGTTTTGTTGTAAGCTTGTGTTTGATTAGCCTATTTTATCTAAACATTAGGTTGATGAGCTTATACTCCTTATCTCCTTTTAGGATTAAATGAATGGTAACAATTCTGTTTGCAAAAAAAAAAAAGGTTCAAAGGTGAAAATATAAATTAAATAAAATTATCAAGGTTGAGAATTAGAAGAAAATAAATTTGACATAAATAAAGA
Source organism: Camelina laxa (assembly GCA_024034495.1). Classification (NCBI taxonomy): domain Eukaryota; kingdom Viridiplantae; phylum Streptophyta; class Magnoliopsida; order Brassicales; family Brassicaceae; genus Camelina; species Camelina laxa. The sequence goes on from CM043884.1 coordinate 10,352,287, forward strand.
AATAATAGAAAATTATAAGCAAGATAATATATGAATTCCAAATAATTCAAAGGTGAAAAAATAAATTAAATCAAGGTTGAGAAATTAGAAGAAAATTAATTTGACTTAAATAAAGAAATAATAGAAAATTATAAGCACGATAATATATGAATCCTAAATAATTCAAAGGTGAAAAGATAATTAAATATAATTATCTTAAAATACTACATTAAATTTTAAAATACAGTATTAGAAAAAGAAGACGCATATAGTAATCTTTTTTTGGGTCAACATATTATTCTTAACTATTCCAAACTGAAAAAAAAAAAAAGTAGGAGAAACTTTTGGTTTAAAAAAATAAGAAAAATTTGCCTTTCCATTAAAAAGTTTTACCAATAGAACAAAATTGAAAGCAATATTTTTGAATAAATTATTTTGTTAGATGAAAAATATGAGACGATCTATGTTTATATAGAAGTGAGTATTTACAAAATTTAGAATTAATAATTAACTGAATATTTTTCTTAATCTCATTTCTATTTTTTAAATAAGTAAACAATATTATAATTTCGAATTTATGAAATATATATATATATATATATAATCTTTATCTAACTATTTATAATAAAAGAAAACTTTAAATTTTTGTAACTTTTGTAACTTTTTGATACTTATTTTTTTTACATTATTAATATTATTCAAAATAAAATATTGTAATCTCACATCTTTCTTATAAAAAAATAATTTTTTATATATGTCAAAATCTCATATTGATATAAACTATTTTGATACATGTCAAAATTTTGTTAATAAACTAACTTTTAAAACCAGCTATTTCATTTCAACACCTAAGAAAATGGCAAAAAAAAGTCAAAAAGTCAAAAAAAGAAAAAAAGGTTAAAAAGAACAAACCCTAAGAAAATCGCAAATAGTTCATAAATTAAGATGGCCGGCAAGAGCTGGACCGCCGGTTTAAGACTCCGTCGTTTACTGGCGGCAAGCAACCGCAAAGACCGTCGTCGTTTGACTTGTTACCGTCGACGACGTTGTCGGAATATCATCAAAGGAGCAGGAGAAGACGTAATCAGCTCTTTACCTGATGTGATCCTCCAACATATCCTCACCTTTATTCCAACCAAATTCGCCATCAGAACTTCTCTTCTATCAAAACGATGGAGGCATGTATGGTGCGATATACCTTCTCTCTACTTCGTTGATTACATACATAATCGTGATGATGATTCCATATACAAAACCCTAAGTAATTACCACACTGCTCCCAAGATCATGAACTTCCACAACCATATATCAGCAGCAAACTCCACGTAGACAAGTGGATCAAGTTCGCCATCTCCCGCAACGTGGAGAATCTTTCCTTGGAATTCGGGCATCATCAGTGTCCTATTAATTCCTGATTTCTTCTTCATCAATACCTCTGTCAAGCAACTCACCTTTAAGCTATTCTTCACTGATTTAACTCCCAAATACGTACTCTGTGCTCTGGTCATCACTGAAGAAGTTGTAGTTGTTATTCCTGGTATAGAAAGGCTGTTACAAAACTCACCTTGTTTAAAGAAGCTAATCTTACGCGCATGGGACTGCAACACATTACCGGTATGGTTACCGTCAACGTACTCTTTTATTTTCCTGCTTGGCCTCTTTTCCAACTAACTATCATCGAGTTCAAATATATATACCCATTTTTGTGTTTTTCTTTTTGTTGAGCAGAGCCTTGACGGCTACCTAACTACGCAAGGCTTGAATCCGGATCAATGCTGGAAATCAAAGGATGGAGTTAAAGCACGTGACTTCATTCGTGGAACTTGTGCTTAAAAACGCAAAAATACATTAGAAAAGATGGTCCTACTGTTGAACGAACATTACCTTACGTTTAAGTTTACGGAGCTGGTCCTTCCAGCACTTCCGCATAACAACAACGTCTCCATTAATATTGCTCTCTTAGCCGAACTGATGGAATCAGATGAATAGTGTGAATCACAGGACTTATATAGTCTCTAGTCTTATTGAACCTTTTTTCATTATAATTGGTGTATTTTACTTCATGTTGAACATTTTACATTTTACCTAACTACTTAAACAAACTAGAATTTCTTATTGGTTCGATTCGGGTTGAAAAAGCTTACCAAACCAAACAGTTCTGGTGGTTGAAAAAAGCTTAACCAAATGAGTTGTTTGTAAACTTTGGTTTGGTTTGTACGGTTCGGTTAAAATGCCTACACATACAAATTGGATCTTACTGACACATATATTTCTTTTTATTTTTGAATACATTTTAATAACATAGATAAATGACTATAAATGTTTAAGAAAGAAAAAAAAACAAAAATAATTCGATTAAATCAGATTTAGTATATCTCTAACTAAGTAGACTTTTTGTTTGACTTTGGCTTCTTAAAAAGTTTATATCTCATCATCCCGAAAATCTTATAGAACCAAAATATGCTCACGAGTTGTAATCCTGATCCCATTGCCTGTAAGAAAAGAAAACAATATTCACATTACAATTATGACATACTGAGAGATTATAGTTGTGTTAGAAAAAGAAAAAAAGGGAGAAATCGATGAAATCAATACACAAAGTTGTGTACTTGTGTTTGAAAAAAATTCACATATTACTTTTATTTTTGTTCTAAAAGGATAAAATGGTGATTATCAAAATATGTAACTAAAGGTAAAAACCAAAACGAAATATGGTGATCTAAAAATATAAAGTTATATTGATTTTGTTGTTTGATAAATTTTGTTTTTGTTTAAAAGTATAAATTATATTGTTGACGAATATAATTAAAACCTGTTTGTTGGTAGTTGGGAAAGATATAAAATACCTTGATAAAGATGGGATTATCAGCTGACAGACTGACGTAAACGAGAAATGGTCCGCACACAATTCTCGCCAATGTGAATATAGTGGCAAAACATACCTATCATCAGTTAATGTAAAACAGCTCGGTGCTCAGGTTTTTTAGCAGGTTTTTAACATTTATTTTAATAAAATACATTGCTAAAAGAAACAAAAGACAATAATGCTAAAGAGAAGTAGGTTTGGGTTTTACAGGAGGACCTTAACTATAAGAAATGTTCAATGCCAATTGCTAATTCATTGAAATTAAACCATAAACAAATAAGACGACTATAAACGTTTTAAGTGAAAAAAAATACTTGGTTATTCAATAAGATATTAGTGTAGGTACTTACTTTTGAACACTAAAGAAATAAAAAATGACCCCCACAATTTGAATTAGTTTATTTAATATATCTAGATGGTGTAGAAGTTACATCTATATGTATTTGACTATCTAAAAGAATACAATCTTTTGGTTTAGTAAACTACAAATCGAAATTAACGTGTTTTAGTCTTGAGAGCTTTCAAGAAAAAATTGATTATTACTTTGTAAAATTATATATATATATATATATATATATATATTTTTTCAAAAAAAAAATTATAAACTTTTATATTGATACACTCACATCGGCGGCTAGATTGAGGCTGGTGTCTCTGTATCCAATCTCTTTGAGAATCTCCCTAAGGTGGAAGAAAGGACTCGATATCTCTGCTATCCACAGTGTAGCGATGATCTCAGATCCAGACTTCGAAACAATAAATGGTACCAACATTTAATAACCCAAGATCTCATATCTATATATATATATATATATATAGATATCTTAGTGTAACCATTAAATTAGAGAATTAATAATACCTTTTGGTAGGCAAGTCCCGCTATAAAACCAAGAATGCTAACAAAATGATGAACCGCGTTATCAATGCTGATCACTTGATCGAACTGACAACATATGAGATCGTAGATCATATATGACAATGAAAACGCCATCACGTCCATCTGCTTGTGGTTTTCCATCTCAGCTTGGTTACAAATAAAAAAGAGTCAAGAGAGAATTGGTTACGTGGTTAAGAAGGAACCTGTTTGAGAGATGGCTTAGATGCTCGGGGACAAACAGGGCAAGACCAATCTTGAACGGAGAGTGTTGCTAATGTGACAGCGATTGTGGCGTGAGCCGTGGAGAGAAGACGGTTGCTGAAGTTGAAGGAGTAGCTTGAGAAGATTCTCCGGGTGAGAACAAAGGCCACACCCCATGAGATTACTCCAAATACTATTATCTTAATAGCTCTTACTAGTTCTTCCTCCATTTTTGATCTCTTTCTTTTTTTCCCCCAATCCAAGACCTATATTGCTTTATGTTGACAAAAGTGATGGAGAGGAATAAAAAGGTTTGAGCGATGTTAATAGGGCGACATTATTGGTGGTATGTTAGTTGGGAACTTGGGAATCAATGTTGTGGATCCCATTGTCGTCATTAATGTTTCTGGTTAAATTCATGACCTAAAAAGATTTGATCCAACGATTTTGGAAGTACTTTGCCTCTATATATATATATATAGCTCCCAATCAGCCTAGTTATTTTGCTTAAATTAGTGTCCATTTTGTTTTCTTAGAGTTTCTTAAGAGTATACATTATGTTCTTAAGTCTTAACTTCTTATATACTAATACTACATGGAGTGAGGTAAGAGACTAGACAACAAGTCAACTGGATTTAGTGATGGGTAAAGAGACTAGAAAACAAGTCAACTGGATTTTAGGAAAATCATCATCTAAAAAGTTTGGATTTCTTTTTGTCAAGGTTGACGGGTTGTACTTACTGCTAATCAGATTACTAATCAACAACACAGTAATTAGATTTGACGATACAAAATAGGTTTACAAATATTAGAAATTGACAGTAGGATTATAGACAAAAGTATTCAGTGATAGATCTACAATATGTTATCTATCTACTTCATTTCAACTACAATTATCGTAATATTTATAAAGAAAAAAAAACGATACTCTAAAATATAATATTTTTTCTCATATCAGGGAATATAAAGACTGTATCATATAGTACTCAACATAATTTTTACCATAATATTTATTTTATTACTCAATATATATTTTGACCCTATATATATATATATATATATATATATTTTAATTTGCTACTATGCGTTTCTATATATACTACAGATTATTAATATGAAAAAATAATATTATTAACGAAAAAATGATATACTATAGACCTATAGTTTATATGAGGAATTTTATAGGTTTATGGTTAGAATACTTAGTTAATATTATTATTGTTTTGGTTAGTTTTGCCTAATTCCAAAACTAATGAAGGGTTTAGAAGAAGAATATATATATATATATATGTTCTCCAGAGAACCGTTTAATTTAACCAAATTAAACCGATAAAATTGTCAAAACTGCTAACCATGTGGGTTTGAAGATTTAAACAGAACCAAACCTTTTCACTTTGGTTCGGTTTGGTTAGGGTTTAAGAGAACAGAGGATGTTGTGTTTTCTTTTTTTTTTTTTTTTTTTTCTTGAGAAGAGAGAAGCTAAAACACCATTTTTAACTTTTGGAAGATAAAACAAGAGAAAGAAAGAAGGTAACACCACCAGACTGTGAGCGGGAATGGCGAGACTTTGTCTTCCTTGTGCTTCCCTTCGTGCCTTTTCTCCTCTTTCTCTTCTCTTCCGTTCACCGATTCTCTCCAGAACCGCCGCAATTTCATTTTGTTCGTCATCGGAGTTCGCCGACTCTGTAGCCAAGGATGATTCAAAACGCGTAATTTAACTCATCTCTTTAGGGTTTTTTTTGGAGTTATTCCATTTTCTGACTATAAATCTATCTCCTTTCCTTTCAGGGTCCTCTCAAACCTGGGCTTTACCTCGTCGGAACTCCAATCGGAAACCTCGAAGATATCACTTTACGGTACTCTTTCAATTTCTAAGGCTTTTCCCTTATTGTAAATGTGATTTCTAATTCTTGAATCAATTTGTTAGTGCGATTCGTGTATTGAGATCTGCGCATGTGATTCTCTCTGAGGATACGAGACACTCTGGGAAGTTGCTTCAGTATTACAATATTAAAGCTCAGCTTGTAAGTTGCTTCTATACATAGAAGTAGTCAGTATCGTTGGTGGTGGGTTTTTTTTTTTTGTTTTTATCAATGTGATGTTTTTGAATTTATGAGGTTTAGGTTTGTAGCTTAGTTATCACAAGTTCAACGAGGCCCAGAGAGAGCAAGCGGTGTTGACACGGTTGAAACAAGGTGAGATTGTTGCTCTTATCAGCGATGCAGGGACACCAGGAATTTGTGATCCTGGTACTCAACTTGTGAGTGTGCTTCATTTTCTCCATTGAGTTTTTCCGATCCAGCAGTTTGTTTAATAACCAGCTTACTTGATTAAACTAGTGTCTATTATCTTTCATTTCAATGGAAATATGAGAAAACATTTGTTATCGTCTTCTCTCAGGCAAAAATTTGTGTGAAAGAAAATATAGATGTGATCCCAATCCCTGGGGCTTGCGCTGTAGTTTCTGCTCTTTCTGCCTCTGGTCTAGAGACAGATGAGTTCACATTCGGTAAATTCTCCCATGTCCTCTTGCTCAAGCTGATATAAATTTTTTTTTAATTTCCGGACAATTTGATTTTTTTTTTACAGTTGGATTTCTTCCGAAGCATTCTGGAACAAGGAAGGAGAGGCTGGTAGTTTCATCAAATGAGACAAGAACACAGATCTTTTATGTTCCCCCTCATAAGTTGTCACAGTTTCTTGAAGAAACAACTCCTTACTTTGGTGAATCAAGGTTTGTTGTATGTTTCAAGAAAGTTAGTTATTGTAACATCTGCTGAATGACTTGATGATACCAATGCGTATTCACTTTGTTTTCTCTCTTTTTCCTTATCCCTTATTGTTGATTGACACCTAATGATATAAGACTCCCTCAATGCAATTATCGATCACCAAGGAAATGAGGCGATATTTTTTCATCTGCTACTGTTAGGAGTTAGGAGTTAGGAGTTAGGAGTTAGGAGTTAGGAGCCAGTCCTATGCTTGGTCCTGAAATATATTTTCTGTTGCAGGCAATGTGTAATAGCTCGGGAGATTACAAAGCTGCATGAAGAGGTTACATCTTTTATCACTCTATTTGTGCATAAACAGTTTATAATAATAACTCACTGATGAGAGATGCCTCCTACTATAGTTTTGGAGGGGTTCGATAGGGGAAGCCAAGCAAGAGTTTCTGAGTCGCCAACCAAAAGGAGAAATCACTCTTTTGATTGACGGCAAAGAAGAAACCAAAGCTGAAAATCCAACGGATTCTCAACTTGAAGAAGAGTTAAGAGGGCTGATCTCTGATGGACATAGCCTTTCCACGGTAAACCATGTTGATTTGAGAACTTTCCTTTAACTAAGCTTAAAACTTACATAACACACAGGATTTTGATTATAGACATGTTTTCAAACTTTTATCAGGCGGTGAAAATGGTGGCGGAAAGAACATCAATGAGAAAGAAAGAGGTATATTCGCTGGCATTGAAGAAATTTGGTATTGGTAAGCAGATTCATGTAGAAGATGAAGCTGATGAGAGTAAATGAGACGTCATTGCCATTTATTTTGTTGCGTTAAATGGATTCTGTTTATGATCCCAAGTAATTTTTTTTAAGTAACTCATTTGTTTAGGTCTTTGGATCTCAAGAGATCAGAGCTTGTTTCCCAGTTTATGGGCCTCTCTCTTTTGTAGGAAAAGAATTTGGATCTGCTTTAAGAAAGCAAACCCATATATTTTTTTTTTCTTATGCGAAAAGTATGTTTTTGTGTTTTGTTTTGGTTTACGGAGACATGGTAATAAGTTGATGTATTGAATGCAATCAAGTTTTTATTTGTGAATTTTTCTAAAAGCCTAAAAAATAATCTAGTCGAAAAATCGGATCTAATATATATATATATATATCTACAATAGTAGGATGATTGTATGATGTTATCAGGATTTAAGCTGAGTCAAGTGATTTGCATATGTAGTTGAATCCCACATATCTTAAGTTACGAGTAATTGCATAATTCATTAATAAATATATATTTTTCAAAATTTCTATGATATTTGTAGTAGTAAATTAAAGATTTTTACAATAAGAATTAACTATTAAAAGATTAAATGGAATGAAATATGTTAAAACTGGAAGAAAAAAAAGTTAAAACGGTTAAAACTCTAAATTTTGGTTACAAAAGGATATATATTATATACACATACTCACAACATATATATATTGAAATATTTGTAGGAAAAATTGGTAGCTTAGTAAATGGATTGGTATGATGTAGAAGAAAAAAAAAGTTTTGTAGCATAGTGAACACAGAGTCCGAAGCATTGATATACCATAATGTATATATTTCGTATATACATTATAGTTTTTTTTTTGTTTCTTTCATTTTGATAGTTTTTTTCTTTGTTTAGTTTGATTAAAACTTTAGAAATGAATGTTATAATGTATATATTTCGGGAGAATAATTAACAACCGATTTGTTTTCTCCATGAACCATAATTTTCGACTGTGCTATTACAAAATTTTTATGATATTTTCGACTGCTTCAACGACGACAACGCCAATATAAAAAATGACTCTGTAGGCCGCTAGCTCCAGTTCAAGAATTTCCTATAAACTCCAATTCCACTCGTCATTATTATAATTTTGTTGATCAGTTATTAATTTAATTTAGACCGTCAGTCACCCAACTCTAAGATATCAAATATGAGGTTTCTGTTTTTTTCATTCACTTATGTTTTTTCTATTTCATTTAGTCCAATGTTTTTTTTTAACTATCAAGGGAGTAGTAGGAGCTTCCAAGTTCTGCACATGATTTGTAATTATTATTTTCGATAGATGGTGGATTGCCTTTATGATCCAATAGTTTTTTCTTGAAAGACTATTATCTATCTTTTGGATTGTTATAATCTCTTATCTTTGTTATCGATTTCAGAAATTTCCCTTGACTAAGCTTAAAACTTACAAAACACACATGATTTGATTATAGACATGTTTTCAAATTTTATTACGCGGTGAAAAATGGTGGCGGAAATAACATCAATGAGAAACAAAAAAGGTATATTCGCTAATCGCTGGCGTTGAAGAAATTTGGAAGCAAATTCATGTTGAAGATGAAGCTGATGAGAGTAAATGAGAGGTTATTACCATTTATGTTGTTGCGTTAAATGGATTCTCTTATGATCCCAAATCTCAGCCGAGCTTTGGAGCTTGACTTTGGTGGATTTAGAGTATAGTAAGAGTTAGTTCCTTCAAAAAAAATTTTAAGTAACTCACTTGTCTAGGTTCTTGGTGTTCAAGAAATCAAACCTTGTTTTTCAGTCTTTATATGGGCCTCTCTCTTTTGTAGGAAGATAAAATATCCCATATGTTATGACAGCAAAGCCATAAGAGCAAAACCATTGCACATCCTCAAATTTAGCGTCTCTAACTTTTAATAATATTAAAAATAATAATAATCTAAGTTCACATCTTCATTCCATTGTTTTTAGTTTTTATCCTTCCATTAGTCATCCCTAAAGATGGGTGTCCTGATTCCAAACTAAAAAAAAAACAAAACTGAACACAAAACTGAACATTGATTTCTTGTTCTATGTTGAGTTTTGTTTTGCGTTTACAAACTGAACACAGAGAACTGATAAATTTGACAATGGTTATATTGACATTGTCAGAGATCAAATCTAAGGATCAAATCTAAGGATCTCTTCTTTTTTTTAAAAAAAAAAACAACCATGGAATGAGTTTATAATGCCGGTTCCTCAATTAAGCCTAATAACTTAACGTTACTGGATACATGTCAATACAATCTTCCCAAGGACTGTTGTTAGAAGGTTTAACTTTACCATTAAAAAGCTTCTTCACAACTAGAGTCATAAAGAAGAGAATCTGCTAGAACAAGAGGACCTAGTGTTATGATATTGGTTTTGAGAGTTTCCCCTGCAATCGCCATTAGGATTCATATCAGTTGCAGTTATGCATATGTATAAGGGACATCAAAAAGAGTTAAACGAGAATCCTATTTGGTGTTTCCAACAAAGAGAGGGAAACTGTAATATCTGATAAAGTCTACCCCAAAATCACCTAGACACTCTAAATTGAATCTGTTCAAAGTTAAAACAACACTGATTTTCTTCTCCACAGTGGATTGAACTTTCTTATTGCAGTCACATCCTCTAAAGTCATCATCTATACTCAAACATAGAACACACCAAATAGGAACAAGAAAAGATGCTAAATTTACATGACACAAAATTACATCAACTTAAACCACTTAGAGATACACAAGAGAGTAAATGGAACTTAATCCCAATAATAGTAACATGACTAACACCAAACCGGAACAAAGTTATCTCAGCTGATAATATCAAGTAAATAAGCAAACTCCTCATTGAGTTAACTATATCACAAAAACCAACAGATCGAATGCCCTCAATTAGTATACAATGAATTCGAACTCAATTGTTACAGATAAACTTGTAAAAAACCATTACCAGATCAAAAATACAGAAACACAAACCAGAACATCATATTTTTAACTACCAATCAAAATTCAAACTAAAACCCAGATCAACAATTACCACCAAAGGGGAAACAAACCAAAAAAATATGCATTGAATTCAAATATGCAAATGTGAAGAGAGCCTAGCCAATATCAGTTCCTAGTACACTAGATTGATCCAAAACTAGCTATACAAAACGATCAAACCAACCCTTTTGTGAAAATAAGCTTGGATCGAATCATACTGAAATTAAAGGTTAACTTCAAAATCTCACCGTTGCTCCCGTAGGTCCACAACGCCAAAGAGGAGTTCAGATAGTTCCACAATTAACGCAAGTCCTCTTGGTCACCACAACTCCAACGACTACAAATCGAAGCTTCAAAATTGCTTAATCAGATAGATAGAGAGATGAAACCAATTTGTGTCGCCCAGAGATTCTGAATCGGAGAAGAGGAAGAGTTTTTGTGTGACCACGATCAGAATTTTTGTGTGACCACGATCAGAACTTCGATGTTTTGATTTTGTGTTTCTCTTGTTTCGATTTGGTCGAGAGAGAAGAAAACGAAGAAAAGATTTTAAAAAAAAAAAAAAAAACATCGAAGTTCTCTGTGGTTCTAAAAACTGAACTTAACCAATCAAAAACTAACACGTGTCGGGTCTCTGTGCTTCTAAAAAGATCGCCGCAGAGAGCCGTGTCTCTCAAAAATAACGATTAAAACTTTTCTTTTATTTGCTTATATTACTAAACAAATCAAAGACACCCCAAAAAGTTGTGCAATGGGAATGCCCTAACCATAAACTCCATATTTTATTTATTCGTCTTTTTGTCATACGATGAAGTGAAAATGAAAGTAGTGTATTGGTATTCTTTTTTTTTTTAGAATTATAAAAATACAAAAATAAATCACTTTAGTTATGAGACTATCATTGTATTTGTACGCTTAATATCTACATTTTGGATTATTTAGAAGAAAAAAAAAACAAAGAAACTCTGAACGATATTTCATTTGAATGTTAATCACAGATTTTTTTTCTTTTTGTTTTGGTTAGTAGTTAGCTATGTTTGTTATATTAAATCAAACTTTTTAGTTATGGTTTTACATAAAACCTCAAAAGAAAATTATATAGAGTTAATTAAAAAAAAGGCATTTGTTTGAGAGAGGTCTTCGGATTTAGGCATTTTGGAGTGCTCTTTACTAAAACAGGCACTTTTACAGTGTAAAAAGACGTTTTTTCCCTCAGTTTATTGACATAATCTTTTCACTTTTTTTCATTATTCTCCTTTCTCCGACGAGTTTAAAACAGAAATTGGGAATTTACTGTTAGAGGAAATATCACAAACAATGTTTGGGTTCCCTATTTACTATCCAGTAGGGTTTAGTTTTCTCCTTTTAAGTCTACTTTTTGTATAGTCCATTAAATATTTGAGAGAGAAGCCGCTCAACCACCACGGAGAAGCCACCGGAAAACCTTCCAGAGAGAAGCTGCTCTAAAAACCATCGGCCACTAATCTCTACGCCATCTAGACCCAAACACAACCACTCCTCAAACAGCTCTACGAGCCACTGTCGCCGTCTTCATCTGCCGTGAAACAAGAGCACCATCTTCTAATGCCCGTGACCAACACGCCGGAGGAACCTTACCATAAATCAGAAAGTTACCACTGTTTCGGACCACCGTGATTTTCTATCTTCTTAGAAGAGAACTCTCGCTCAGTCCCTCTCCTCTCGTCATATCAATTTGACAACATTGAGCTTCCAGATTACACAACTAATTTTGTGAAGGGCAATATCGTCAGAAATTTTTAACTTTTGCTCTACAGTTGTATTGCACTGTACAAAGTGCATAAATCCTAAACTCCTTGCCAAATAATGCCTATTTCAACAATATTCCCAATTATATACGGGAAAAATGCCAAAAAAGCCCGAAGTTATTTTTATTTGGACGTTTAATACCCAATGGTTTTGGATTGGAATAAAAATACATCAAATAATAAAAACGTGTCATTTAAAACCCAAAATAATAAGTGTTGTTATTTTCATACGCACAATTTTTTAACAAAATCAAAATTCCAATTTTACCCTGGTTATCTAATTAATTATTAATTTTTAATATAAAAGTTTTCGGTTTTCTGTTAACCATGTCAAACCAGAAATTAACCCGGTTATCTCTCTTCTTCCTCCTCTCTAATCGGATCATACCCAAAAACCAGGATTGATTCGAAAACCCACCGCCGCAATTGATTGAAGAAATGCCATCTTTGATCAGATTAATCGGTGAAGATGACGAGATTTTAAAGGCACAGTTTCATGAGTGTAATCACATCAACACAGAAATAGTTCTCTAAAACTCGTCTCTTACGAAGCTTCTTGCGTTTATGTTTGTGGTTCTTAGCAGATTCTTGTGTTTTTGGCCGCGGTTTTGTAGATGGCGATGTCGGCGTTGAAAGCTTCGTAGAAGAAAGCAGATTTGTAGGAGAGATGGGTATGAGATGGAGAGAGATGAGACCGATGGTTTGATGATGTATGGGTGAAAGTACTCAGCTTGGTCGCCGTTTTTGAGAGTGAAGTTTTGGAAGAAGGAGTTCGTAGGGAAAGGAGATCGGGAAGAGAGAAACAGATTGTTACTTTGTCTTGAGCAAGACATTTCTTGAGGCGGTGGAGATGAATAAGAGGGGGAGCGATGACAATTAAGAGAGAGGAGAAAGAAGAAGAAAGATAACCAGAGTTAACTTCCGGTTTGACATAATTAATAGAAAACCGAGAATATTTATATTAAAAATTAATAATTAATTAGATAACCAGGGTAAAATTGAAATTTTGATTTTGTTAAAAAATCGTGGGTATGAAAATAAAAATACTTATTATTTTGGGTTTTAAATGACACGTTTTTATTATTTGATGTATTTTTATTCCAATCCAAAACTATTAAATATTAAACGTCCAAATAAAAGTAACTTCGGAATTTTTTTAACATTTTTCCCAATTATATACTATACTGAAATAACTCAACACCAACAAAAAAAAAAGAAAGAAAAAAATAAAACATAATAACTAATAAGACAGGACAGGTTGGAAACTTGGAAAAAAGAAAAAAGGGGAATTGTGTGAAACAAAAAAACACGTTTCGTCTGGATCAGACATGCACCGACGTAAACGGAACGGAGATCTAGCGGCGTTTGCGTGTATCATAATTTTCACTGAAGAGTGATAAACGGCGCTTAAACGGCATCTCGCTCTTCCTGCCTCGTTATTAACAAAACTAATCAAAAGCTCCACTGTGACTTGCAGTGCGCATCTTTTTTTTTTTATCTTATTTTAAATTAACTTTGTAATTATGAAATCAAATCCTTAATCATTTTAAGCCGAGGAGACCACATGTCAATTTCTTAGTATAGTAGTACTATTTATTTTCTGATAACAGGCTTAACTATGTCAATTTATTTTGGCCTATATATTTTATCCATCCACTATAATTATTCGAATAAAAAAATTAAAGCTATGAATGGTTGTGGAGTTTGAAAAGATTTTATGAATTTTGATTTTTGAATTTTAAATTTTGGTTGTATTAAAATCATCTCCAACCCATCTCCATTTTCATCTCCAAAATGAAGTTTGGAGTCAATTTTGCTCCAATCCATCTCCATTTCTATCTCCAAAATAGAGATCTCCATTTTTTTCTCTATATTTAGAGACTTCAATTTCTATTTTACACTAAAATTTGGAGATCTCTATTTTTAACTCCAAAATAGAGTGGAACAGGGAGCGCGGTGGGCTGTAGGTTCTGGTTGTTCCATCTCGGTTTGGCGAGATCCATGGTTACCGGATATTCGTCCAAGATCTGCGAATGGTAGGGGGAGGTTTTTGCTCCCGAGTTTGATGGTTAATCATTTAATCAATCCAGTTACAAAGGATTGGCATTTGCCTATTCTTGAGGAGTTTTTTGATCCGGTGGATATACCACTTATTCGGAGTTTGCCGGTAAGTAAAACTTCGCAACCGGATAGATTATTATGGCATTATACTAAGTCTGGGAAGTACTCGGTTAAGTCAGGTTATCGGTTATCCCGGGAATTAATAGCGGAAGTGGAGTATGGGCCATCGTGCGTTTCTCTGCGGGCTCAGTCATGGAAATTAGATGTACCCCCGAAGATTCAACATTTTTTCTGGCAAATTGCATCGGGTACTCTTCCCGTGTTAGAACGGCTTGCGTATCGGGGAGTCCGTTGTGATGCTTTGTGTAAGCGGTGTGACTCGGAGACGGAGACTATAAACCATGCACTGTTTGTTTGTCCTCGGTCGCGTTTTATTTGGGAGTCGGTCCCGGTGTTGTTGGAATCGGGAGGTTTTCCGTATGCTTCTATCTATGCAAATTTAGACCACATATTTTGGAGGGCGACTTCTCAATCCGGAACTTCTGACATCATTTCTAGTCTCCCCTGGATTTTATGGTCACTTTGGAAAGATAGGAATAAAAAGGTTTTCCAGGGCATTGAGCTAGAGCCAATTGAGATTTTAGATCAAGCGGCAACTGATAAATTATTGTGGGAGGAAGGCAAATCTTATTCAGTGAGCAATCTGCTTCCTCCACCCTTAGTGGAGGTGAGGGATTCTTCTATCCGTTGTCAGGTTGATGGTTCATGGAAAGGTACGGATCCTTTTCAGGGTCTGGGTTGGTGGTGCTGCAATGGTGAAGATTACACGCTTCTTTTGGGAGCTCGGAGTCTCACACGAGGCCTTACTCCTCTCCACACAGAATTACAAGCACTGATCTGGGCAATGGAGTCCTTACTAGCGGCTGGAGTTGTTTGTCAGGCCTTCGAGACGGATTGTGCAGAGCTCGTTGCGATGGTGCAGTCGCCAGACGATTGGCCCGCTTTTTCGAATTTATTGGAGGATTTCTTGCAGCTCCGAACTTTTTACCCATCCTTCTCCCTAGTCAAGATTCCCCGTGACATCAACGCAAGAGCAGATTGCCTTGCTCGGTCTTCAAGATCCTTACTTTCTGAATCGTTTTTTGTAAACTCTTATCCTCCTGTTTGGGCAACCAATCTTGGAGTTCTATTTTAATTTATTAATGTTCGGTTGAAAAAAAAAAATAGAGTAGAATTGGAAGAAAACCCATCTCTAAAATAGAATTACTTTATTTTGGAGGAAAAAATGGAGAAATGGGTTGGAGATGCCCATTTCTCCTCAAGAGAACAAGAATTCGTGTGTTCATGTGTTGTAACTTGTAACATGTTGTTCAGTGAACACTCGTATAATACTAGAAACTGGTAATGTCGAATCAAATCTCTAGTTTGATACCAAGTCAATCTCATTAAACCAGAGATTTTGACTCCGTAGAAACTACATAATATATTTTTGAAAGTTGCTTTTTCTCAATACGTTTTCAAAGTTTCTCAGTTAAATATTATATAAAATTCCTAACTAGACGTTTAGAAACATAGAATACTTACCGCAGAGAAAAATTATTTTAATTAAAATATTTAAATTATAAATTGTATTTATTGGTTAAATATATTATAATTGTTAAATAAATATTAATCTAATCAATTATAAATATATTTTTTACATAATATTAATCTAATCAATTTAATTATATATATTTATTCTCTGATATCGACAGTATTAACAAAATATTGAAATGATGTTTTAACCGTGTAACACCGAATTAATGATATTTTTTAATTTATATAAATTTCGATAAAACCCGTCCGGCTATATAGCCCGTTCCGCTATATAACTCCGTCCCGAGATATTTTAACTCACACTATATCATCTTAATTTTAATATTTATTGTGTATCTACAGTATAATATTTATCATATTTAACTTTTTAAAAGTTTTAAATATTTTTCATATTAAACCTTTTAAAAATCTTTATAATAAAGAACCGGAATAAACCAAATAAAAGTTTTTAAAGTTTGAATGCCTGATAAAATCAAGCTTTCTACTCATTTGTATTCAGAATCATTTTGATCTCTTTTAAAGTATGACTCTAAACCATTGCATAATTTTTTAGACGATGTGAGATATTGTACCCGTATTTTTTATTCATCTATTGAGTAATATATGTCCGTTTTTAAAATTTTGAATTACATCATATACAAGAAAAAAAATCACAATTTTTATTAACTAAATGTATCATAGAATAATTCAAGATAATTTAAATATAAATTCAAATAAAAATGAAAAAGAATCATATATTTATGTTTGAATAAGGTAGCAAGATTGCCTTATTTTTTAAAATCTTACCAATAATTAATTTTGAAGTTTTGGTAACTAATATTAAAGTCAATGCGTTAAATGTAAAAACTTTCTAAAAAGTATTTTTGAACACAAACTGCTGCAAAAATACTAGTATAGATTGTTGAAACGATTTTATATAACAATAACATAAGTTACCATACTCCATTATTTGTTGAGATCAAGTATCTATGATGTTAATTTAGCAAGCATAGAATTGATAAAATAGCTTATAGATACCAAACTAATATAGCATTTGTTGCCGTATAAACTTATGGAGTATTATTTAATTATGTAAACAGAAATTATTAGCGTAAATAAACCACCTAAAATTAACTAGTGTGACACCACATTCTCTAAAAGATAAAACAAGAGGTGGCACAAGTCACAAATCATCGTCCAATTGGTCCAAATATATTCATAAAAAAGAAGGTTACTAGAAGATGAATGATGTGCACATGCATGTTCAAATTCCTCGTGAAAGCTAAGTTTTAATCATTATTGGATATAGAGGTGGAGTGAAACCAAAGTATATATGGACATGGATTGAGACCAAAGTATACTGTCGTCCACGACCCAGAAACAAAAACTTTGGGATGCACTAATGAATGCGGATGAACAATATTATTTTATATTATGGTTATGGAAGTATCATATGTGCATTTTTTTTTTTTTTTGTCAATTGATGTTGTATTTATAGATAAAAGTGACATGATTTACAACCGATCATACTTCCTATAGATCCAAGGTTTATATAAATATCTTGATCTGCTAAATATATCCAAAAACCAAATAGACTTATACATTGTTTTGATGTATACCCCACCCCAAACTTAAACGAATTCAATCAGAGGTGTAAAGCCTTTCCCCAGTGAACAAACCATTTAACCAAGACGGATGGTCTGTGGCCACATAAGATTGCAACCTGCAGTCATTAGTGACACTCTAAACTATTAATAAGGCTCCTCTGTTTGAAGAAGAGTTTTCCAAAAAGAATTTCCAATCATTTATCGCCTTAAGAGACCAACCAATCTCCATAGCTTGATATCTGAATGACGGAGAAGCAGCATGATTGGTAATCGTATTTACCAAAAATACTTCCTGCAACGCAAAAACCACTTTGTTTACCCTGTGACTAGCCATGCTATCAATAGCCCTTCTTGTTTATCCCTACAACTTGATAAAGCTCTTCTGCTATGTAACAACAGTACCCCTGCATGATTTCTCAAAACTCACGCACACCCTGCGAGTATCATATGTGCATATCTAAATAATAATGCAAAGGATAAATATAAAAGAATTGTAAATCTGGATCACAGTCACATGCAAATGGAGCCCAGCTGCAAACCCATCACCGTGTTGCTTCTTCTTCTTCTTCTTTTGTCGTCTTCGCACATGTGTTTTATGGTCCGGCTTCTTATTACACTATTATATTCATGTAATTTCAACATCAAACCTAATTCATTATCTCATCAACTTCAAATCAATTAGTCGGTGTGAGTATTGCCAGTTTAATTTGGTATGTGTGTCACTTTCTTTTTTTTCTATGTATTTTTAGAGGGTATACCATATATTTTTAAAGATAACTTAGCCAAATAGCTTCTTCTTTTTTAAGTACGAGCTGAAAAAATATTGTGATTCGTCAGCACTATAAATCACGTTCTCTCATATGAGATTTATATATGCATTTCTCGGAAAAAAATGAGAGATAAAATCAGTGATGTTATTCCTTTATACTATAAACTTTCACAAATTTAATGTTAATAAACATGTTATTTAATGTCATTCCAAAATCTCCGCTATAAAAAAGTCTTTTTCCGAAAGTATGTCGCTCAATGTTCTTTTCATATGCATAAATACTACACGAGATTCTTCCAAGAACTTTCAAAACCCCTTCCGGCCTCTCAACCCTTCTCAACCAGAATGTCTCTACAAAAATCTAGTTTGATTGCCCTCAATACTTTCCTGTTGATCTTAAATAAAGCAAAAACTCAATTATTTAGATGCATAATGATACTCGAGCTGTTAATTTACTCCCAAAACTCAAATATTATCAAGACTTCTTTTGGATATAGATAAGAGTTGTTTGGTGATGTCAAAAGAAAAAAAAGAGAGTTGTTTGGCTATAAAGAAAGTACGTAGTAGAAGATTTCTAAAACTTCTTTGGTTATCAGAAATGGACTTCTGATGATTGATTTTTAAAAAAAAATTAAGAAGGTATTTCAATTATCAATAAAAGTTGATAAAAATTTAATGGTAATTCTGTAAACGTATTTCCAGTAGGTTAAACTGCCTAATACTACTAACCAATTAGTGCATCAACACGTTTCGTTAAGTTGGTATGGTATTATCGTGATCCCAAAAGATTGATTTAACTTATCTTAGTATAAACCAATATAGTTGGTAATGGTATAGTAGTACTATAGTTGTTATAGATATTTTTTTTCCAGAAAACACAACGTTATTAGCATAGGGTCCCCAACTTAATTATATGCGTTGGTCAGGCGAGCTAATATATATGGATTAATCTTTGTAGATTAGGGTATGTCAAAAAAAAAAAAAAAAAGGAAAAAAAAAAACTATTCCCATTCAGTACCGTACATGTATAAAATCTGAAAAACTTTTCACTAGTTTAGATTTTATTATTGCTTGTCCCTTTCACAATAGCTTTTAATGTTGTAATTTTACAAACTGTATACCGCCCACTTTAAAAAAACCGAATAAATTGTTGATGTGACGTTGATGCTTTTTTGCCCTCGGGCCTTCCATGTGATTCCATTTCCCAGCTTTTTAACTTTTGTCTCTTGTTTTCTTTTCCTTAAAAATGATAAAAATTTAACAAGAAACCTTATGCTAATAACTTTTGTTATAAAAAGTTTTTATATACTTACTAGTAAGTTTTTTTTTTTTTTTTTTGTGCAACACAAACTAGTAAGTATATAAAAACTTTCTATAACTCTTACATACATCATACATGATACATCTATGATCTATCATAAAAGTTATTCCAGTCATGATCTGATTATAACACTAATCGTAATCATTAAGTTACAACTATCAGACGAATCAGTTAATGAAATTCTTTAAACAAGATTAAACCAGTCAGTATTATGAAAAATGTGTCTGAAATTAAATATTCTGTTGAGATAAACTTGAATAACAAATAATTTTAAAGAGATTAGAAAAATTTAGAAAAAGGAAAATTATCTTTTAACAAGAAAAAAAGAAATTGTTAGATTCTACGCTTATAAATAGAGATGTCAAGATATGGTATTCTAAAAAAAGTTTTATGAATTAGAAAATTTGAGATATAGATTGAGAGAAGCTTTAGCTTTTGATTTATTTTTCTAAAACTAATAGAGATAGTTCTTTATTTATCTTGAGTTTATATATCTCTTATATACTTTTATTTATAGTATCAGAGCTTTCTAGCGATCCTTGAGAAATCATAACGACGGAAAGTGCCATCGTTCCAGCGAAAAAAAAAAGAAGGAGGAGGACCTACTTCCATCATCTTTCCTATGCTGAATTCAACAAATTACACGGTATGGGCAATCAGAATGAAGATAGCTTTAAGAGCTAATAAAGTGTGGAAAATTGTTGAATAGAAAACAAATGATGTTGAGAAAAACGACATAACTATTGCGTTATTGTTTTCAATCAATACTAGAAACGCTTGTTCTCCAGATCGGGGAACTAGACACGGCAAAGAAGGTATGGGAAGCAATACAATAAAGGCATGTTGGAGCAGAACGAGTCAAAGACGCTCGACTACAAACATTTATGTCAGAGTTTGAGAGACTAGATATGAAAGATATCGGAAAAATTGATGACTTTGCTGGGAAGCTTTCAGTAATTGTGTCAAAGTCTTCAGCCCTAGGAGTCAATATCGAAGAATCAAAACTAGTGAAGAAGTTCCTGCATTGTCTTCTCCGAAAGAAATACATACATATTGTCGCCTCTTTTGAATATGTACTAAACTTTAATACCACGACTTTCGAAGACATCATAGGTCGCCTTAAAGCCTATGAAGAACGAATCACTGAGGAAGAAGAAAATCAAGATGATCAAAGCATGTTAAGCATATAATTAGCGAGCGAACCATACTTTGGATATCCTTTTGTCGAACAAAGTAATCGGGGGTGTAATAAAAAAATCTGAAAAAAAAAGTGGTTAACAGTCTGTTGAAATAAGGGCTTTGTAACCTCCCTCAACTTCTTCTGTCTCTCAGTGTGGTCAGCACTGGGTGTTTCCGAGCAGCGAAGCTTACACCCATTCGCATAGAAAGCAAAGACCTTGAAAAGAAAAGATCTTTCACCCGGATTCCATGCAAATACGGAGAATCAAAACCAGTCTTTTAGTGGAAACAGAGGGTGAGAAGGACGATCATATTACAAAGGAAGAGGTCGTGGGCGTTCTAATATTGTAAGAGATGCTTCACGCATCACATGCTTTCGATGCGACAAGATAGGACACTTCGCTTTCAATTGTCCTGATAGAATGCTCAAATTGCAAGAAGCTCAAGAAACTGAAGATGGTGACACTCAAGAAGCAGACGGATTGATGATGCATGAAGTGGTCTACCTAAATGAGAAAAGTTGTGTTCCAAGCAAATTTCAAACAAAAAACGATGGAGACAATATATGGTATCTTGATAATGGGGCTAGCAATCACATGACTGGCGATCGAAGATATTTCAATAAAATTGATGATTCAGTGTCAGGAAAGGTGAGATTTGGGGATTATTCGCGAGTTGACATTAAAGGAAAAAGCACCATTGCTTTCATCGACGTGAACGGAGAAACGCGAGTATTGAAGGATGTTTATTATATCCATATTTAAAAAGCAATATTATAAGCCTTGGACAGGCCACAGAGGCAGAATGCGATATAAGATTGCGAGGAGAGTTCTTGATCATGCGAGATCAGAATGGGATGTTACTTGCTAAGGCACCAATGTCCAAGAATCGACTTTACAAAGTTTGAATGAGATAAAGAAACAATTCACAGCTGTTTCTTACAAGTGTTAGCGGATCAAGCAAGTGGCACACAAGATTGGGACATATGAACTACAAAACCGTAAGTTAATGATAGACAAATAACTTGTGAGAGGTATTCCAAATGTTGGCATTAAGAAGGAGGTTTGTAGCTCATGTTTGCCAAACAAAATAAGTATTCCCTCAACTACTACTTATTGTGCATCAAAGAATAAGTATTTTTGGTGAAAAGCCAAATGCATAAAGGAATAAGTATTTCAATATGAAATTTATTTGTTTTTTGAATAATTATTTTAGTATTTTGGTGAAAAAATTTAATTATAAATCAAGTTTAATAAAAATTTTGGTGTTTCAAAACATTTATATATTATATATCACATTTATTATGTTCCAACCGCTATTGCACCAGCTGGTCAACCAGTCGTAAACCTCCCGCAAACGCACCAATTTTAAACCGCTAAACCAGTCATTCAAAACGCTTAATAACGTTTGAAACCGCAATCGCCCGCTTCCGCAACAGCAACCGTAACCGCAGCGTTTGAACCAGTCAGGCCCTAATAGAGATATTGAGATGTGGCATTCTAGAGAGAGTTTTATGAGTTTAAGACTGAGAGAAGCTTTAGTTTTTGAGTTATTTTTCTAAAGCTAATAAAGAGATTTCTTTATTTATCTTGAGTTTATTTATTTCTTAAATACTTTATATTCTAAACTTAGTCTAAAATAAAAATATTAAAACTCTGAATTAGCTTAATGAAGAAACATAAGATATATATCTATACTAGTATTTTTGCAGCAGTTTTTGCTCAAAAATACTTTTTGGAAAGTTTTTAAATTTAATGCATTGACTTTAATATTAGTTACCAAAACTTCAAAATTAATTATAGGTAAGATTTTAAAAAATAAGGAAATCTTTCTACCTTATTCAAACATAAATATATGATTCTCTTTTATTTTTATTTGAATTTATATTTAAATTATCTTGAATTATTCTATGATACATTTAGTTAATAAAAATTGTGATTTTTTCTTGTATATGATAGTAATTCAAAATTTTAAAAACGGACATATATTACTCAATAGATGAATAAAAAATACGGGTACAATATCTCACATCGTTTTAAAAAATTGTGCAATGGTTTAGAGTCATACTTTAAAAGAGACCAAAATGATTCTAAATACAAATGAGTAGAAAGCTTGATTTTATCAGGCATTCAAACTTTTAAAAATTTTATTTGGTTTATCCCGGTTCTTTATTTAAAAGATTTTTAAAAGGTTTAATATGAAAAATATTTAAAACTTTTAAAAAGTTAAATATGATAAATATTATACTATAGATACACAATAAATATTAAAAATCACAGGACAGGGTTATATAGCGGGACGGGGTTATATAGCCGGACGAGTTTTATCGATATTTATATAAATTAAAAAATATCATTAATTCGGTGTTACACGGGTAAAACATCGTTTTATTATTTTGTTAACACTGTCGATATCAAAGAATAGACATATCTATTTATATGGATTAAATAAATATTATGTAAAAATAAATTATATTGCGGTATTATATGATTTATTTAACAATTATTATATAATTATAGCATATTTAACCAACAAATATAATTTATAATTTAAAATTTTTAGTTAAAATAAGTTTGCCCCGCAGTATACAGCGGTTCCTAGTCTAGTTTTAAAATCAAATACTAACACATAATGTCAACAAATATTAACAAATTATTAACCATTTCAACCTAACACAAAAAAGATAATTTAACAACACATAATTATAATTCCATTTCCAAATAAACCAAAATACATAAATCAACAAACTCTTTATTCTCAACAAACATTCAATATCTAAAAAAAAAATTATCTACAACATCCATATAAAGACAATATTTGTTTTTCATCATAAAAACAAACATTTTGTATGTATATGTAAAGTTAATACAAACATTAATTAAAAAATTATATGGAAAGCTCCATTAATTTTATTTTAATATCTCAACTAATTCACTATACCAAATTAAACATAGAAAATAAATTGAGAGAGTAGGCAGCGAAACCAAAAATATCAAACCAACGACCCTTTTACTAAAACTTTAAACTTTGCTTCCTCCTCTCTCTCTGATCTTTCTTTCTTTCATTCATTTTTTTTTGTTTTCTTTGTTTGAAAGATTCAATTTCCCTCTCAAAAATCATTCACATTTGTTCCAAAACACAGAAAAATGGGAACAACAAAGATCTTGGTTCTGTCCAAGATCTTATCTTTCTTGCTAACAACAATGCTGATTGGATCCGGTTTGATTCAGTGTACTAGTGTGACTTACGATAAGAAAGCTATCATCGTTAATGGCCACCGTAGAATCCTCCTCTCCGGTTCAATTCATTACCCAAGAAGTACCCCTGAGGTAACCCAAAAAAAAAAAACGAATCTTGATTAAAGAAACACAAATGGGTTTTGTACTTTTGTTTAAATTTTGATTTTGGGTTTTGTAGATGTGGGAAGATCTTATAAAGAAAGCTAAAGATGGAGGCTTGGATGTTATTGATACATATGTTTTTTGGAATGGTCATGAACCTTCTCCTGGAACTGTATGCTTCTTCTTCTTCTTGTTAAAACTTGAAATTTCATTGAAGTTGCAAACTTTACGACATTTAGATTTGCATTTGAGTACAATTTGTCACTTCCCTGTGTTTGTTTTGCAGTACAATTTCAAAGGGAGATACGATTTGGTACGATTCATTAAGACGATTCAGGAAGTGGGTCTTTATGTTCATCTCAGAATTGGTCCTTATGTTTGTGCGGAATGGAATTTTGGGTAACGTTTTCAATCAATTCCAAAAAAAAAAAAAAAAATCAAATCTTTCTGAATTTTGAAAAATTGTGTGTTTTTTTTTTTTTTGTTTTTTTCTTGTTTGACTTTTGTAGAGGGTTTCCTGTTTGGTTGAAGTATGTAGATGGGATTAGTTTCAGAACAGACAATGGACCCTTCAAGGTAATAAATGTTGCTTGCTTCTGTTTGATGTTTTGTTTAATGTTCAGTTTTTGGATATCATTAATGTAACATGTGTCTGTGTCTGCTGTTCAAGGCTGCGATGCAAGGTTTCACAGAGAAGATTGTCGAGATGATGAAAGAACATAGATTCTTTGCCTCACAAGGTGGACCCATCATCTTATCTCAGGTACTATTATACAAATTTTACAAAACTTTTTTCTTTTGGTGGGAATTGATGTGTAAGATGCTTAAAAGGTTTGATCCTTTATAATGCATAGATTGAGAATGAGTTTGGACCAGAGCTTAAAGCGCTTGGACCGGCTGGTCACTCTTACGTCAACTGGGCTGCGAAAATGGCTGTTGGTTTAAACACTGGAGTGCCATGGGTGATGTGCAAGGAAGATGATGCACCCGACCCAATCGTAAGACCGACCAATCTTCTAATCTTTTCTCATTCATAAAAATTTATGTTCCCTCTTTAATCCCTTATGATATTCTTGTTTTTGTAGATAAATGCTTGCAATGGATTCTACTGCGATTATTTTACTCCCAATAAGCCATATAAGCCAACTATGTGGACAGAGGCATGGAGTGGCTGGTAAAAACATATACTTTCTTTGCTTGTGAGACTGTAAGAGACACAAAATGTTTACTGATTGTGTTAAATGTTTGTTGTTGTTAGGTTTACAGAGTTTGGTGGAACCATTCCAAAACGACCTGTAGAGGATCTAGCATTTGGAGTTGCCCGTTTCATACAAAAGGGTGGATCGTATATAAACTACTACATGGTAATTAGTCCTTGCACAAATGTAATGAAAGAAAATGTTTCGGTTTCAGTTTTGTCCTGATGCTTGTTGAGTGTGTTATGTGACAGTACCATGGAGGAACAAACTTTGGACGCACAGCAGGAGGTCCATTTATCACCACTAGTTATGACTATGATGCTCCCATTGATGAATACGGTACAATTCTCTTTCAGTCTCAGCTCTGTAAAATGTTTGTTTCTCCTCTGCATTTTACCACAAAACATGGCTTTTTGATGATGCAGGGTTGGTCCAAGAGCCCAAGTACAGCCATCTTAAGCAACTTCATTTGGCAATTAAGCAATGTGAAGCTGCCTTAGTTTCTTCTGATCCACATGTTACTAAACTAGGAAACTACGAGGAGGCTCATGTGTTCACTGCCGGAAAAGGAAGCTGTGTAGCTTTCCTAACGAACTATCACATGAATGCACCTGCTAAAGTAATGTTCAATAAGCGGCATTTTACTCTACCCGCATGGTCCATCAGCATACTTCCAGATTGCAGAAACGTTGTTTACAACACTGCGACGGTATGTAATAGAGTAGTTGCTGTTTTTGTTGGGAAAGCCTTTAGTTGTATCATTAAGAAGCTAACATGATGAAGTTGTCGGACAGGTTGCTGCAAAGACAACACATGTGCAAATGGTGCCATCTGGTTCCATCTTGTATTCAGTTGCTAGATACGATGAGAATATTGCTACTTATGGAGACCGTGGGACAATCACAGCCCGTGGATTGTTGGAGCAGGTTAATGTTACACGAGATACAACTGATTACCTGTGGTATACAACCAGGTACATTTTGAAAAATCCCCAATTGGAACATTATATTTGCATGTCACATATGACTTGTTCTTGGAAAATGAAATCGGCCTTTCCGGTGTTTCCAGTGTGGATATTAAGGCATCAGAGTCATTCTTGCGTGGAGGAAAATGGCCGAAGCTTACGGTGGATTCTGCAGGACATGCTGTGCATGTGTTTGTCAATGGACACTTTTACGGTAAGAATGATTCTTTTGCTAACTAATTCCTTAGGAAAGAGTTGTTTCATCATATAATTTGTGATTTTTGACGATGCAGGATCTGCCTTTGGGACAAGAGAAAACAGAAAATTTTCGTTCAGCGCACCAGTCAATCTTCGAGGTGGAGCTAACAGAATCGCGCTACTGAGCGTAGCAGTTGGTTTACCGGTCAGTTTAAAAGCATGAAAGTACTCTAGTTTTGACTTAAGTTTCTTGTTGCAGACTGATAAATAGTGTTCATTTTTTGTGTGGTTTTGAAGAATGTTGGACTACACTTTGAGACTTGGGCCACTGGAATCGTTGGGTCTGTGGTGCTTCACGGCCTTGACGAGGGTAACAAAGACTTGAGTTGGCAGCAGTGGACATATCAGGTGAGATAGATAGAGTTCTTAAAAGAAGAAGAAACTCTCATGGATTGACTAGGTTTACAATTGAAAACGTAATAACATTTCCATCTTTCTTGGTTAATGAAACAGGCTGGTCTGCGAGGGGAAACAATGAACTTGATCTCTCCTACAGAAGAGTCCTCTGTTGATTGGATCAAAGGCTCATTGGCTAAGCAAAACAAACAACCTTTGACATGGTACAAGGTAAATAAGAAACTCTGACTTATCCAAGCTGCTCCTAACTCATCCTGAACCAAACTTATTACTACTTTATCTCCCAATGAAACCTAATAACCAATCTTTAGAACTATAGCTGAGGCTTGACCTAAGACATGTTCAAGTAGACCCACTAAATCTTTGCTTATAACATCCACAGGCCTACTTTGACGCGCCTAGAGGAAACGAACCACTGGCTTTGGATCTGAAGAGTATGGGAAAAGGGCAAGCTTGGATAAACGGGCAAAGCCTAGGGAGATACTGGATGGCTTATGCCAAAGGAAACTGTGGGACTTGTCACTACGCTGGAACATACAGGCAAAACAAATGCCAATCTGGTTGTGGCGAGCCAACACAAAGATGGTAACAATAATGCTTTCTTGTATCTTAACTAAACCTTTTGAAGCTAAAAAGCTCTCTTCTCGTATTAAGATGAGTCTTTCTGTAGGTATCATGTTCCGCGTTCGTGGTTGAAGCCAAGAGGGAACTTGTTAGTACTCTTTGAAGAACTTGGTGGAGACGTTTCCAGAGTCTCTGTTGTGAAGAGATCAGTAACTTAACTTTAAAGAACTCTTATATTGTGTGTGCATTACACGGAAGCATTACTCGTGCTGTGTTTAAATTATCCTCTTTGTGATCAGAAACTGGAACTGAAATTCGAAATAGTTATAATACAAAATGTGTAGAGAAACGCATCACTTTTATTTCATACCAAAGATAAAATAAACTTTGAAAGTTGTAGTGATTAGTATACAATTAAAAGATTTTAGAAAATTGAAATCAAGATCAAGCAGAAGCAACAAGACCACCATGCTTCATCAGCTTCCCATGGATCTCATCTTTCGCAGCGCCGACAACACGATCGACGATTTCGCCTTCTTTCATGTAAACAAAAGTGGGCATTGCCTCAACTTTGAATTCCGTAGCAACAGATTGCAACTCATCAACATCAATTTTGAAGAAGACAACATTGGTGAACTTCTTAGCCATGTCTGCAAAAACTGGCGCAATGAAACGGCAAGGTGGACACCATGAAGCTGTGAAGTCTATCACAATCTGTTTCAATCAAAATTTCAGAACAAATCAGAAAACAAATGTCATTTCCCACTATAAGCTAACTAATCAAGACAAACCTTCAGTAACGTAATCAAATCAAATTGAAGAAACCCTAAAACAGGACACGAGACAGCAGTACTACTAGTTTCTATCAATTTTAGACCAATAAACATTTAAGTAACGTAACCAAATCAAATTGGAGAGCCCTAGACAGGACAAGAGAAAGTATCAGTATCTATCTATCTATCAATTTCAGACCAAATCAAGACATGGGATAAGAACGTACGTGATCAAAGTCTTGAACATCATTCACTTAACCACTAATCAAATTGAAGGAACCCTAGAGAGGGAGAGGAGAAGAGAAAAGTACCAGTTTCTTGGATTCGTTGGCGTCTTTGACCTTCTCGTTCCAGACTTCGAGTGTGTGGCAAGCAATCACTTCTCCTTCTCCGGCCATTGTTTACACTTGTTTTTTTCTTCTTCTAAACTTTGTTTGATAAGACCTTTTTTTTGGTGAATGAATGAAGAATACATTATCGTTTGGGATCAGCTTTTTATAGGGCAGGGGGAACCATCTTACCTCTTCTTGGTCTTATTACTTTATCCTAAATCTTTTGTGTGATCGTGACGCGTAGAAATGTGAATGGATCCAACCGTTGATATTAAAGGGCTTTAAAAAAAAATCATAAGTCTAGGTCAACGGCGTAATGAAGCGATGCTGGTAACGAACATTCTAGATTGTTAGAAGTCGTGTTATGTGTGCACGTATTGAGTTTATCTGTTTTTTCTAGTCCTTACACTTGGGGATGTGACAACTACGATAAAGTTTACTTTTGTCGGTACAAATATAAGTTTTATTTTATTCGAGCTTAAGACGGCAAAGTTGAATGGTACAAAATAAATATTAAATCTTATCTAAAAACATGTATTTATGTTTTGAAAAATAACGCTAGCTTTCTATATTTAATTAATTCTTTTTATTTATTTATTCTTCTTCGTTTTCGTCGAATCAAATTCTAGTTGTGTACTTTCACTCATAGTCATGGTTAGAAAGTACAATGGAAAAAATATATGAATTATTTGAATCTAAAATATTCGTTACATTTTCATATTTTTTGTAAATTGTAATTCATGTAAAATGTCCGGTTTTGCTTTGAGGTTTGGAGCCTAGAGCCAGTTAGCATTTACAAAACTGTACGTGGAGGTCTATAGAATCTAGTATTTTAGTGATTTGTATAAAATTTAGAAATTATGTTATTTAATTATATATTTTAAAAAGTTTAATGAAATTTCGTGTTATTGAATTAATGAAATCTGCGGTTTATTAACTAATAATTTGAAAATCTACTATAAAATCAAAATGTTAATGAAAATATATTGAGGATTTGATTTTTAATAATTTTGAAAGATTTATTAGGATTTAAGATGATTTTCTTAGTTAAAAATATAAAGATCAAAATCTCAGATGATATAGTTACAATAAATCATATCAATTTTTCTAAATCATATAACAACTCATTAAAACTTAAATTATATAAAATACTAGATTCAATACATTCTTAAGTTAATCCCATATTCGACATTTCAGTTTAGGTATAAAATCAACCCAGACTAAATTGTATTATTTTGTTATTTCGTCAATTAGGTTTATTTTGTACTATTGGAGTTTTAGCATCTTAATGTTAACAAAATGGACCTAATAAGAGGAGAAATCGAAAGTTCTCATATATATTTGAGTTCCTAGGGCAGATACAATAGTAGTAATCGTGGGTGGGAAAATCGTGTTGAAGAAGAAGCCGTAGCTGAAAAGAAGAAAAGGGGATGGTTTCATCTTGACGAGAGTTGATTCTGACAATGTCACCACCGGAATCGACCCCAAACCCTTCACTTCCACATGATTTGTTAGTGGCTTGCTTAGCACGCGTCTCAAGATTGTACTACCCAACTCTATCCTTTGTCTCAAAGAGCTTTCGATCTTTCCTTTCTTCACCGGAGATTTACGAGGCCCGATCTCTCTTACGCCTCACCGAGAGTTGTCTCTATGTGTGTTTATGCTTCCCTCCTGAAACTCACCTTCGTTGATTCACTCTCTGCCGGAAACCTGACCGAACTCTAAATAAGTCTAGTGGCTATCTTTTGGTCCCAATCACATCATCTCCACAACCACAGCCTTTTACTTTCTGTTCACCAATTCACGCAGCGGTTGGTTCCAGTATCTACCACATTGGCGGATATGACAAGACTTTGGCCGTATCTAGCGTCTCGATCCTAGATTGTCGGTCTCACACGTGGCGCGAGGCTCCAAGCTTATACACGGAGAGGAAGATTTACCCTTCTTATGCTACTGCTTTTGATGGAAAGATCTATGTAGTAGGAGAGCTCATAGAATCCAGATCAAAATCCTTGAGATCGATGGAGGTCTTCGATACAAAGAACCAATTTTGGGACCATGTCCCCATCCCTTATTGGGACGGGTACAAATACCTGAATTGGCTAACCAAAAGTACATGTATTGAAGGAAAGATCTATCTGATGATGGCGAGTAAGGTTCTGGTTTCCTGAGAATAAAGAGAATATGTGTGTGTGTCCATTCATGAACGGCGTACAACTTTAACCGGTCAATCGTTACCTAATGATGGCGAGTAAGATTCTGGTTTCCTGAGAGGGTATTTCTCGTTACCTGGACCCGTAGACGAGGACTCGAGAGTGATTGGAGCGATGTGAGCGTGATGGGGATCTTCTGCAACACAGGCACTATAAGTAATATATAACCGGTCAATCGAGTATTAGGAAAATTTTGTCGTTTGCCTTTTCCTAAGTCACCATCCTCATCAAGAGAGAGAGTCTCACTAGAAGAATCAACATTAACCGCCGAACCAGCAGCATCCACATCACTTGAAGAAGCATCAAGGACAACGGTGTCCTAATCTAGAGAAGATACGACAGCTTTATCAGGAACAAGAACCACAATGGTATCATGAGGTACACGTAGATCGGAAGACACGTCGATTTGCGAAATCTTAGGAGAAACCACACTGGGGTCTTGTATCGCTGGAGAAGAAACATCATGAGGTTCTTGCGTTGCCGGAGAAGAGATAATAGGAATGATGAAGCTACTCCCCCTGTCAACAGAACCCGGTTGTAAATCCCAGCCATCATATTCATGAGCTGCCTGTCCAGAATAGGTGATGTCTCATCGGTATTGAGTAAAAAAGGAAACACAGTTTTGTGAAAAAACAACGTCACAAGAGACCAAAAACTCATGAGTCGTAAGGTCATACACACGCCACCCTTTCTTACCGAAGGGATAACCAAAAAATACACAATGTCGACTTTGTGGCCCAAATTTATCCTTGTCGCGAGCTCATAAATACACATAGCAGGAAGAACCAAACATCCGCAGCTGATCGTAGTCTGGTTTAGCACCAGTTAAAACTTCATAAGGAGACTGACCCTTATTAACTTAGAAGGAGTGCGGTTGATAACATATGCAGCAGTGAGAATAGATTCTCCCCAAAATTAAACCGGCAAAACAGCTTGAAATAGCAAAGAATGAGCCACATTAAGAATGTGACGGTGCTTACGTTCAACATGACTATTCTGTTGAGGTGTTCCAACGCAAGAAGATTGATGAAGAATCCCCTTACTTGCAATTTTTTTTTGTCAAACACACAAACTCAGTGTCATTATCACTGCGCACTGTCTTGACTTGCTTATTGAATACCGTTCGGAGTAGGCACAAAATTTTTCCATAACACATCTGACTTTAGACTTTTCCAACAAGAGATGCGTACAAACGGATCGAGAAAAATCATCAACAATTGTAAAAAAAATAAACAGCACGTACCACAAGAAGATGCAACTCGATATGGACCTGAAACATCAACGTGAATTAACTCAAAACATTCCTTTGTTTTATTAGAACTTTCATAAAAAACATCTCTAGTTTTCTTAGCTCGGAAACAAGCGTCGCACAGACTAGGACTAGCATAGTTCAAAACACCAGACAAAACGGGTAAAGAAGAAAGGACAGAAAACACAGGATGTCCCAACCACCTATACCACAAAGTTTGATCAACCAAGGCTGCCGCAAGAGTTACATTAGCCGTTGCCACATCCGTTAAATAGTAGACCCATCACGCTCTTTCTCGGCTCCAATCAGAGTCCTTGTGAAATGGTCCTGTAAAATACAAAGAGTGTCGGTAAATAGTGCAAAACAATTTTTCATTTGCTTAAGAATTTGCGACACCAAGATCAGAGAACAATTCAAATTGGGTACGTAAAGGACATCTAGCAAAGATACACGATCTGTGAGATGAAGAATGCCTTTACCCTTTGAAAACGTAATACTACCATTATCGAACCCAACCGAGCAAGATGGTGTATCAAGTATCAACCATATCAGTATGAAGAGAGATATTCCCAGTCATGTGATGGGAAGCTCATGTATTAATAACCACATCACTAGGAATCGTACCGGGAAGTATATAAGGATTCCTTTTCATATTTTCAAGAGCAACCAAGGAAAGAACTTTCCATTGTTCAGGAGAAAAATCAGAGATGGAAACGTTGGGACCTGTTGTGTAAGCAGCGACAGCGTGGCCACAACCGCAACCTACTCCTCTGCCACGACCTCGACCAGCACCAAATCCTCTACCACTGTTCCGAACATTGCGTTCAGTATACCACGTAGGATATCCGACCAATTTCCAGCAAAACGACTTCTCATGGCCGGTCTGACCAAAATGAGAACAGAGCATGCTACGTTCGTGGACTGAGGACTCCACATGTTGATCACCAGTAAGCGAGCCAGAACCAGAATCATGACGAGCAACGAACCCAACTGCGTCCTGCTGCTGTTCTCGAGACTTAGCCGCTAAAAGTCTTTGTTCTTAACGTATAACACGCGAGTAAGCTTGATCCAAGACTGGGGAAGGATCCACATCAACAATTGAATGAAAAACATTCGCAAACTTGGATTCATCAAGACCCATGACAAATTGATTCACCTTTTCTTCTTCTCTCTCAGTGGCAATAGTTGCATAAACACCACAAGAACAACCATCACTGAAGCACACGGGAAGAGGCTTGTATGTATAAAACTTATCCCATAGAGCTGCAAGCTTCTCGTAATAATCAATAACAGATTGGCCCTCTTGTCGACAAAGAGCAATCTGAAAACGCAGGTGATTCACCCGAACTTTATTCCCAATTGAGAATCGTTTCCTTAAGGTCTCCCAAAGATCTCTAGCGCTGGTGTGATACAAAACTGTGGAATGCACACGAGGTGTGATCGATGTACGTAACCATCCAATAAACATGGAGTTCACAGAAGTCCATGTTTCCAAGTCGGAGCTATCAGGTCCCGGTTTCTTCAACGAACCATCGATAAATCCAGTCTTCTTCTTCACAGGAAGAGCATTGAGCATATCCGAAGCCGATTCATTGTAGTTGTCTCCGGTTAAAGTAACCGCTGAGATCATAGCGCCAGGGTTGTTCGTAGAAGACGTAGAGTACGAAGACATC
Source organism: Camelina laxa (assembly GCA_024034495.1). NCBI lineage: Eukaryota > Viridiplantae > Streptophyta > Magnoliopsida > Brassicales > Brassicaceae > Camelina > Camelina laxa. The sequence goes on from CM043884.1 coordinate 10,385,931, forward strand.
ATCGTGTTGTCTCCCCCGACCGAACTGATGGCGGCGAGAGCTCTGGATGTCGTGATAGATTATGTCCCTTGTGTAAGGGCATCTCCAACCCTACTCTATTTTAGAGTCAAAACTCTATTATAGAGCAACATTTGTTCCAACCCTACTCTATATTTTCCTCTAAAATAGAGAAAATGATAGGATTGCTCTATATATAGAGTAACTCTATTCTCACCTCTATTTTTTTACACTACCTCTATTTTCAACTCTAAAATAGAGTAATACATTGGAGAAAAACAATGCTCTATTTTAGAGTTACTCTATTTTAGAGAAAAAAATAGAGATATACATTGGAGATGGTCTAAACTTGAGTTAATAAAAAAAAAAAAACAGAAACACCAAACAACGATGTAACAAAAACAAGAGAGATCTCTTCTCGAGACTTGAGAAGAAGAAAGGAAAAAAATAAAATAAAAATAAAATAAACAATGATCAACCGATCAAAGCAAAAGCCTAAAAAGAAACGAAAACAAGAGATTTTGGTTTCAATATTTTGCTCTGATACCATGTACAATAAAGAGAATATGTGTGTCCATTCATGAACGGAGTACAAGGTTTATATACATGACACAATATTGAGTCAACCCTAAACTATACTTGTCGAGCAATATATTAATGTCGAAGCCCATATACAGCCCAATATTTACGACCCAGATGAAGGTAGACGGGACTTTTTCGAACGAGAGATGGGAGAGGATTGGGAGTGGTTTTCTGATTGTGCCATAGACAATGTTTTGTACCTTTATAATAAAGGAGCACTAGAATGGTATGATAATAAGGTGAGGTTGTGGAAACAAGTTAAGGGTTTGAGAGGACTACCCGAGTCTGTCAGCTGCCGTGTTGTTAGATTGGCCAATTATGGTGGAAAGATGGCAGTCTTGTGGGACAAGTATGAGCCTATTAGTGGAGACATGATGATTTGGTGTGCTGTGATTGCTCTTGTAAGACACAAGAGCGAAGAGATTTGGGGTAAGGTCGAGTGGGGTGACGTGGTGCTTACAGTCCCCAATTCAACATTACGCCTTGATTGGAAGAGCATTTGAAGAAGGTTTTTTAATTTTATCATCCAATCAATATTTATTAGGAAAGCATATAAAGAAGCATTTACAAGCTGCAGATGCTTTCATATGCTCTATTCGTGTATGCTTTCATTTGAAGCATTTAACTACAAAATATTATTATATATTAAAATTCATTTTAAATAATTTATTTATTTTTTAAAAATTGAAAATTTTGCTTTGTGTGATTTTTCAACCTTTATTTATTTTCTTTTATTCATTTACTACAAAATGATTTCATAAAAGATAAATTTATTTGTTATAAGATCATATATATGAGAAACTACTTAATGTTATTATTTAAAATAATATAATAATTTATTTAATACATTAAAATTTTAATGTGTAGATAACGTTTATAATATATATTATTGTGTTATTTTATTTTAATGTGTTGTATTATATATATTTTTAAAAGTATGAAATTTAAAATGTAAATATAAATATAAAATTTTATTAAAAATTATAATATATATTAATTATTCTGTAATTAATGTGTTACATTATAAAATATATATATATATATTAAAAATTATTAAATTACAATTTATTTTTATAAAATTTATAATATTTATTAAATGTAAAATATATTAAAAATATTATATAGCAATGAGTGATAATTTTTTTTTAATGAAACACATTTAAATTATATTTGTTTAATTAATATCATATATTAAATATAAATATAATATGTAATACTCACTGCTATACCAATCATCTAAATAGCTTATGTACCTTAATGTTTATGCTGCATAATGCTGATGCTTTAATATATGTTATTCCAATCAAGCCCTACTTGAGAAAGCTCTTTGTGCTACTGTTTGATAAATGACATACATAGAAATACCTCAATGGGGCTCAATCTTTAGTCATTAAGGGTATTCTATCGTTTTGTTACTCAGTTGTAAACTTGGACTTTGCTTTGCTAAGACAGACACGTACAAACCAAGTCTATACTACTATTTTACTATCTATCATACTAATTAACCCTTTTTCACATAATATAATCATAAAACAAAACAACAAAATCTGGACTTCGTAAGATTTTTCTTCATATGGTTTTTTTTTTATATATTACCAACTTACGGCTAACAGAGTACGTGTATATATACAAAATGATCTCGTTACTCAAGAATCAAGATGGTCTGCATGTGTTGTACACTTCTCCTCGCAATACATCGATTGGTCTATGTTCCAAAGTGTATCGCTCTGGTCCCATATACACCCCTGTCTTCTCCAATAGCCCCATTGCTTCCTCTCTTCCGTATTTTGACTCATACAGCTTTAAGTACTCATAATCCTGATTCATTACATTAATTCCCCCAAATAAGCCAATTGAAAACAGTTCCTCATTGTTAGCTGGTTGGTAACTATAAAGCAGTTCTACCTGTAACCCACTTAGAAGACGCTCTAGCCTAAGGGAAGCAACGGGCTCTGATGAAGATGAGAATACTTCACCGGGGTAGTAAAGAACTCCATCACCAGGAGGAAGACCGCGCCTGAACCTTACCTATTCATTTGGTTTATATAAACATCATGAAACAATCAGTTCAAAATACATTTAGAAAGGAAACCAAGGATAGGAAAATTAGGATCGATGGGTCAGACAATGAACCTCGGCACTTGGAACCGTGGCCTTTTCATAGCAGTTTGCACCCCAGTACAAGAACCCGGTTCCACCTTCTTTCCACACACGCCACATCACTGCACGTTGTTGTGTCCCACGCATCCCCAGGTGCCAATTTGGGTGAGGATCCGAAGGTCCAAGGCATATGTATGTCCACCATTCCTGCACCACCAAGAGAAATTCCTCTTTATGACTCTTATCGCTAATACGCACATAATCACACAAGACCACACCAATTACGATGACCTTGTATCATAATCAAACTGTTCCCTTGATGAACAGTGGTTAATGGACTTCAGACATAGTTGATTGACACAAGATGAATTAGTTTCTATTAATTCCAGATGTATAATGTATTCATGTATATATGCGGACTTATCGAAGTTTATGATAACTAGTTAATTATATTGACAATATTCTATTCTAAATTTCGATTTAGCATTCTTCAGGTGTATGGACCAGACCTCACTGAGAGTAATATAGACTTGGGTAATAGGATAATACTCTCTAAAAACAGAAATGAAAGGGTTGACAAAGGTCAGAGAGAGCCTACCTCACCCTTCTCTGTCTGCAATTCCTCAAGAATGTCCTTTACCAAATCTTCCCGGTTACCAAGCACCCACTCACTGAATATTAAACCATATTTTAAGACTGAGTTAGCAGATTAAATTCAGCACGAGACGAGACTAGTTAAAAATATATTTCTCTATAGGTTCCCAATATTCATCTGACAATCTTCTTAACTCATTACCTTCTATACTAAATTCACCTGCATGCCTATCCAAGTATGTGACTGGAGTGATATGGGGTGTAAAAAAAAACAATTTTCAGACCAATAAATATTGATAAAGGAAGTAACTTTTAAAAAAACTAACAGATGATAGATTATTTTTTCTGAACCAGATGTCATTTGATAGGTATAAACACCATAAACATAGCACACCTACGCGATATTCAAATTAAAGATCTTGACATCTACTTCCCCCCCAAAATCCGAGTAATGGAGGCAATTTATTTGAATGTTCACATTACTGCCCCCCACAAGAGAATTTGCATGAGCAATTACCTTGTGCAGTATATCTGAGTATGAGGCCGGAGAAGATTTGGAACTTTGACAAAAGATTCGAAGGGCGTTGGAGCAAGAGGCGCATCACCCGGTCCTACAGAAAAGAGTAATATTTGACTAAACTTATAAAGTAGCTAATGCATTGTTGAACTGTGAACCTTAATACAATAATACATTGCTATAGTTTAACGTGGATTTCAGGTTCCCTTTTCATCAACACGCAGACATGAAGTTCTAAAATATTGAGTCGAGTCGAATACTGATTAACCTACTGATACAAACTAAATTTTTATGGTTCACCATTAAAAATGTGGAGCTCATTTCAACAGGAAGACAAAGCCATGAATCAAATAAAACAGAACCCCAGCAGGAAACAGGAAGTAAAAATCGAGAAACATAAAATTTATTAGCAGAAGTGATTTCTACGAAAAAAATAATCATACCACAGTAATATGTAGTCAACACACGAGCATCCGGGGCATAGGCATAAATTTCACTGGCCATCTTACGAACGTTTTCGAAGTGCTCCATATTTAGTGGCTGCCAAATGTTTTGAATGGCAGGTAAATAAGAAAGCTGTGAATAAGTAATTTTCAACTAAAAACACACACACATCATTTACACCTATCAATGACATAGATTTTTACTATTACCACAGCAAAACTATATCCTATCAATAATCAAAGCGAAAAATTGACTGAAGCACACCTCATCCCACAGGTAAAAGTAAGCTTTGTTCCAATGGGGTTTACTTCTCAATATCTCAACTTCTTTGCGCAGATAACTTTCCCTTGAATCATCCCTGCTTGCACATCAACAGGCAAATGAAAATTATTTTCGGTACCTACGACACTTCAAAAAAAAAGCTTGAACGAACAACACATGCATACCCAGCTATAACTTGTCTATATGGTACTGCATACGCCGCAAGCCTTGGATCAAACAAATATTCATCAGACTTCGGATGATCGGCTGCAAAAATCAACAAATGGAATGCCAATGGAAAACTCAGCGTGTGGAAGTAAAACGATCAGCTTGCACAGAGCACGTATAGCGCTTTAAGTATTCAAAAGAAGATTTGCAGTACCAGGCCATGGTGAGGTGTATGTCAAGACACGCATGCTTTCACCCCATTTGCAAAAATATGGACTGATCCGATACTGAAGAAGCCAGTTAAAATGGAGATCCAATTTCTCGTACCACTCTTCACTTCCAAGCTGAACACCAAAACGATCCTCGATTACAGTGTCAGAGACGCCAATAACAGCAGGGAGTGATGGAGTAACTGGAATAATAAATTCCCAAACTGTCAATCTTAGCTTGATACGCAGGGAAAGGTTTGAAACAACATCTTCTTCCATCATATCGGTTGATCCATTTGTAGAAATGAACTCCGAAAATGATGGAGAGAAGAGAATTCTTCTTAATGACGAACTTGCACATTTTATTCTTTCTACCTAAAAAGATACGCTACAGATTATTTGACACGTAAAATATTTATCAAGGGTGAGGTAATGTAGTTGAAGGAAAGTGAAAGTTACCACTTCATCCAGGGGTTTCCCCTCTATTGGTTCCATAATATCAAGACAGTTGTTAAGTTCCATACAAAGCTGATCCTTCTCTTGCTTTCCCAAGTGACCAGAACAGCTGTAAACCAAACACGTAACTGGTCAAATCCATGATTAACAAATTATCATTGTTATGCAACACACTGACATCAAGGTATTGTTAGCATCTTAAAGTAGATAAGAGAAATAGTATACAGAGTAAGACTCACCCTCCATCACTTTTCATTGCAGAAAAAATGATCTCTCCTTCATATTGACCAGGAGGCTGCCCATTAGGGACGTCTATTGAGACCCAAATCACACTTGTTTCTCTACAACAGGAAGCATCCCAGGCTATGTTAGTCTCACGTAATAGGGCAACGATTTCTCCACATACCAGATTAAGAAATTGGATAAGTGAGTGGCCGTACCCTGGTAATAAGCTAAGTTGAGAAACAGGTAGATCAAGGGGTACTAGAGCATCAGGAACACCTAGGACAGGCACCACTCGCCGTAACTTAAGCGACTGGCCAACCACCAATCTGCCATGACAAAGGAACCATGCCAAATATTACATTCGCCGTATTAAGTCTCATTAGCTTCACTGGTCTTCAGAAAGAAAGATAAGAAAAAATACAAGGTAGAACCGCTCACCTATCTCCAGCTGAAGAGCATAAGTCGCTGCACTGAACCTGAACACTTCCGGAAGGACTGGAAGCAGCCCAAGAAACTTTGGGGCGCATGGCGATTTGAAAACTTTCTCTCTCATTCCTAGCCGCCAAAAGATTTATCTGTAGAACACGATATGTAACATATGCATCAATGCATAGGAAAACAGAAGGATAAAGGATTATTGAATATGTAACATATATATATATATATCAATTAGACATCTACTGTACTATCCCCACTTTTCAAATTCGTTCATGGCATAGGGTATTACTCCATTGATATAGTTGCAGCTAGTTAACCAGCTACACTACAAACGCCTTTTGAGGCAAGTGTCTGTCACAGACAACTTTTCCATATTGCTCAGTTTCTTTACAATTTCCTAAGATACTTAAGTAAAGCAAGCAGAGCATATAATAAGTATAAAAACTAAGTACAAAGTAGACATGAGGCAACAGATAGAAGAACGCTTACAGGCTCTAGAGGTCGAGGTGTTTCTTGTGAACCAACATTAACCGTATTTGGCATACACCAAACATTCACCAGATCAGCAGTTGGAACCTCTGCAGGATCCGTAGATTGTTTAAGTGGCTCAGCATCATTAAACCCGTAGGCTGTACCTCCACCAGCCACCCCTTCGACTGGCACAGTCATTTCTTGAGATCCTACAAAAACAGTTTTAGATTATTCCTTCATCTATAAAGCTAATCACTTTCCAATACTTAAACAAACTAGCACAGGTTAACTGGCACAAGCTTGCGTTGTGTGGAACCAAAGGATCGTTTCCTGAGCAAACCACAAAAATCGAGACTAGCTTTATGGAAATCTTTAACCGTTTTGTTCTCAACAAGCACACGGGATTTATCAATTCTCCGGAAAACTTCAACAATTTCCCAAGTCAACTCCTAGGCGATTTTCTCGAGCAAACAACGGAGAATTGCGATAGATAATAAGACCAAATTTAAAAAACTGTGATTGTACGGAAGCGAATTGAGTCTTACCATTGTTGTCCATTTCTTTTCTTTTTTTTTTCCGGGAAAATCTGAAGATTCTTCAGGGGATTGAAGATGAAGAGACGATCGCGTTTTGGGTAGATTTGTGAAAGGAAGCAAAATAACACGTAGAGGAAGTTCAATTTTCAAGCTTTTGTTTGTTTGTTTACTCGTGTGTCTGTGTCGTGTCTAAAGGAAAAGAAAAAAAAAAAAAAAATAGTACCTTTTCTGTTTGTAGAATGCAATATTCGTTTAGGAATTTTGCAAAAATGCCTGGGAAGATAAACCGGACCCGAAAACCCGAACCGATATCGACCCGAAATAATCAGTTTGGAACATGTTTGGATATTAGCTATTTGGGTTATGTATTATTTATCCGAACGTCAAACCGGAACGTCGGATCTTAATAAGACTCAGAATGAACTGATTCAAGGGCTTGATCCGGCCGGCCGTTGAGGACTTTCTTCAAAGGGGTAACCACTAATGAAGGAAGAACTCACAAACCTCACTCTCTAAGGGGAAATCACGTGCACGAAGAGAATAATATTGGACTTGATATTTTAGGAGATTTTGAAATATTCTGAAATCCCTTGTTATTTAATTGATGAATTTTTAAAATCATCTGAAATCCTATGTTATTGACTATGAAATTTTTAAAAATCATTTAAAATCTATTGTTATTCAAGCAATCATTTATAAATCTCATCTCAAATCTACTGTTATTCAAAAAATCACAATTTTTTTATAAATAGCTACTGAATGTGATTTTAGGAGACTTTTCTAACATTTCTAGTTAAAAATATGACTTAGAAAATCTCACCTTAAATGGGTGAAACTTTGAAAGAAAAAAAATCTTTTAAAAAGAGTTCGACATCTACTGCAATTTTTTTATAAGTGCAACTCTTTTTCTTTCTCTCTTCTCTCTTTGATCCTAAAAATCCTAAAAAAAATTCGTTGATGTGTATAATAACAAGTTTTTGCGGTCAGTCTTTTTGGAATATCTATGATCATTAGGTGAGAGTTGTCGGAGTCGAAACTCTGATCGGATCGTCTCCACCGTTGCTCTCCATGTCTCCGCTCACCATAAACTTCTCTCCAGGCAATAATAATCCCCTTTATCATCTCAAGATTTTCAATTTCATGTTACGGACCCCCTAATCACTTAGCAGGTTTGAGATAATTGAAATGTTGGATTCAATTTTCTTTACTTTCACGAGCCAGTGAAGCAACATGATGAAAACCCAGTTATTATAAAGGTACTTTTGATTTTGCAAACTCTGTTTCTAATTATATTAGAAAACCCAAACAAAAATACTGCAGACTTGTTTCCTCATGAATTTGCTTATAATTGAAATTGAAGTCTCGTTTGAGGTGATGAGAATGCAGTTTGCTTTTTTTTTGTGGATGTTGATTACATTGGAACAACTCATCATGGACCAATAACTAACAAGCCAACGATATTAGGAGATTGGTGAAAGCTCTCTGCTTTGTTTCTTTTGTCTGAATTGAAAACTATATGCTTTCTTTAAAAGCTCTGATTAGTCATTGCTTATTGTGTATATGTAGGTAGTACAGAGGAATACTGGAAGAGAGAAGAGGCAGCTCAAGTCATGGCTCTTGTAAATGTAAAAAGTTTGTTACAATAAGGTCGTTGTTCTTGTTTATTTTTGGTTCATGTGGATTATAATACCTCTTTGGGGTTTTAAAGCTTATAGTCATCATTATGTTTAACAAGAATGATTAGCAACAATTTTGGTAAATTGCAATTGTGTTTGGTAATTCAGTTAATGTGGGAAGGACTTAGGGCTAAGAGGTGGTGATGAACAGCTCCTCGAAGGTGATTATGGCAGCTACAGTGGTCATGGTGGTAAGCTTAGTCATGGTTTTAAGCTTAGTTTTAGTACTTCTAGCTGAACTCTACTGCTCTCTCTTACTCCGCTGCTGTCGTCACAACTCTCTCAGCCTCCCCATCACTACTACGGTCTCAACCGCCGCCGGCGTCACAACCACCACAACTCTAAACCAAGTCATCTCCACCACAAGTAACGAACCTTCGTCGTCACCATCATCTAACATCGATTCTTTATCCAATCCTCTCTACACAAGCGTTCTTCAAACTCCAAACAAAACCCATTTTCACCATGAACCATCATTACAAGCTTCTCTTGATCTGATTCAAGAAACCACGGCTTCTTCTATTGATAACTTTATCTACATATCAAACCTAAATTACTCAAACGAAGCTACAAGTAAACAAACCACACCGTTTGAAACACCTTAGTCTTCACCGTCACGGCTTGAAGATGATGAAGACGACGACAATATAAATGAAGAATATTCAACACCAACATTGTCTCCAATGAATGATCTGCCTGAAAAGGCATGCTCTGTTTCACTAAAAGCTTTTTAAGTTTGAGAGCTGCAGTTCTTCATATGAGATTAATCTTTTTATGAACCTCACTTTTTGGTTGACAGTGACAGCTCTTTATTCTTCCGAAATGCATATCATCTTGGCCTTTTTTTTTTGTGGTGCAGTTGCTCCACCAACTATTGGAAAAAGAACATGACCAATGTCTATTTTTCTTCTTAAATCAATCATAGTATGAAAGAAGCTTAGGTAAATTAATCAACGACATTCCAAGTTGCTTTTTTTTTTTTAAATATCAAAATCACCTAAAATTCAATAATCAAATCTCAACAAATCTCAAAACCCAAATCTCATCAAATCCTAAAATCTCAAATTTAATAACCAAATCTCCTAAAATTACATTCAAATATCTCAAAATTCTAAAATATTAAAATCTCAGTAAATCTCCTAAAATATCAAGTTTAATACACCCTCCTTAATTTTTCCTTAAAATTGTATTTTTTTTTCATTTTAACAAATTGATTCTTTTAATTTTGATTTTTTTTTTTAATTTTAAAAGGTTTTTTTTATGTGTATCCTTTAGAACCGGTGAATTTTGTCTTTTGGATTAGTCATAGTATTATTTTTTTTTCAAATTTAAACTATATATTTCTTATTATTATTATTCTTATTATTATTATTATTATTATTATTATTATTATTTATTATTATTATTATTATTATTATTATTATTATTATTATTATATACAAGGCCCCTCACATATCTAATTGAGTTGTTATTATTATTACCACCTCCAGTGTATATCTCTATTTTTTACTCTATTATAGAGTAATTCTAAAATAGAGCATGATTTTTCTCTAGTGTTACTCTATACTTGACTCTAAAATATAGGTAGTGTAAAAAATAGAGTTGGGAATAGAGTTACTCTAAATATAGAGCAATATGAGATTGCTCTAAATATGAGATTGCTATAAATTATAAAAATTATAAAAGAACATTTAAATTTCAAACTTATAAAACTTTTACTAAAATTCAAAATACAATACCAAATTTTATATGAAACAACAAAACATTGTAAATAATTTTTTTAAAAAAAAACAAACAAACATATTACTTAATTAATTAAAACACACAAACATTATATTTAATTAATACATAGATTAAGGTCCAAATTTATTCCATATATTCTCCTTTAATCTTGTGCTTGTATTAAAACTCTTCTTTGCTTCAAAGCTATTACTAAGTTCAAGGTTCAAATTTATTATAACCTTTCTGCCATTTATGGCTTAAGTATAAGTTCAATGATAAGTGTACATCTATTGGATGGTTAAAAACTTTAAAAATTAACATTTATGAAACAAAAAAAACATTGCAGCACATTTCTTCTCGTATGACATTCACCCTGTTTTAATGAGCACTACGTCCGCTCTTTTGCAAGGGGTGTCCATAACACTCACCTATTAGCACATGGTTTTGCCTCTCTTGACTTGATCGTTTGTGAATTTGGCAGACCAAGACCCTTCCATTCAAATAGAGCTTCCCCTGCAGTTTCTACCACTTCAAAGTGAATGTGACAGTGAGTTCTTGATTCGTCATGTTCAACAACTTCAAAGTCTCCCTGTAACATCCGCAAACCAAAAATTGGTTTTTGGGGATGGGTGTCGATCGACACCAAGGGGGTGTCGGTCGACACCACTTATTTTTCGGTTCGATCAGAATGAGTTTTTAATCGATTTGGTTTGGTTGGTTTAAGGAAAACCATTGAACTGGGTCTTAAAAGGAAGGAAACGACCTAGGTCGTGTTCCAGAGGTTGTGGTCGCCGTTTTTGTTTGAAAAAGAGGAAAAGAGAGAAAAACAAGTGTTCTTGAGATTGTTAGTGAGATTGGGAGATTTCTTGGCTGTTCTTGAGAGATTGGAGGCTGGGAAGGTGCTAGAAGCTTGCTAGGAGTGAGGGATTCGTTCTTATTGGTCAGAAACTTCCTACAAAGAGGTGAGTGCATGACCATGGCTTATCTAAGCTAAGATCTCTAGATTCTATGTGATTTGGTGCTTATGTGGTTGTTTTCTTTGAGTTCTCTATGATATTTTGTTGCTATCTGGGCTGGGATTGGCTTTTGGGAGTGCAAGGAGCGGATTGGAGAAGATTGGAGGCGAGATTCGGAGTTTCTGATCGAGGGAAATCGCTGCTCGGTATCGGTGTCGGTCGACACCAGTTGGGATGTCGGTCGACACCAACGCGAGGACGGCTCGGGACTTTGGCGAGGGTCGATCGATGCCATGTGGAGGTGTCAGTCGACACAAACTAGGGTTTTCGGGAGTGTCGGGCAGGGTGTCGGTCGACACCAGTTTGGTGTCGGTCGACACCAGATAGTCAGTCTCGATCGACACCATCTGGTGTCGGTCGACACCCCTTGTTCAGTTACGATGGATGTTGCATGCTTTGTATATTGCCTGGTTTGTTTTATTGATTGTTGTTTGAGGCATGTAGAGATCTTATTGCTTGTGTGTATAGCCCAGTAGATGGGAGGATTGCCTCACTGAGTGTTTATCAAATACTCATGCATCTCAATTTGTGTTTGTGGTGCAGGTAAAGACAAAGTGTGATCGTGGAATCAAAGGCAATGAAGGGGAGGATGTTCTAGGGACTTGATTGTTTGGTTACCTGGCATTGTTAGGATTGCTGGTTGTTTGATTTATGCTGTTTGGAATTTATGCTGGATATTACTTATTTGGTTATTGTTTTATTGGTTATCTATTGGTATGTTGTTCCGCTGTTGGATTGTGAATGTGGTTAGGTGGCTAGTGAGTATGAGACCACTAGTTGTAGTTAACTATTATATTATTATTTATTATTTATTTATTAAAAAAAGGGGTCGGTCGTTTCATTTTGGTATCAGAGCCCTTACGGTTCTAGGTTTGGGTTCACTAGGTTTCTGTTGTAGATGTTTGGGATTGCATGTCTTGATTGATTATGTGAGTTAGTCAATTGTGTGTGGCATGGAGTCTTAGAACATCCTCTTCGAGCCGAGTGTGTGATTCCACGGTGAGTTTATGTTTCTGTGTTATAATAGGAATTGTTTGCTTAGCCTTCTGTTCATGGTAGTGCAGATGGTTAGAGAGGATGCTGTGGCTGGTCGAGGTCGTGGACGCGGACGTGGTCGTGGACGCGGACGTGGTCGTGGTAGGGGCAGAGTCCCAGTGGTTAGTGAGACCGAGGACCAGAGTGTGACAGCTGAGGGTGTTGGCGAGTCGCAGGGTGTTCCGGGGGATTCCGTGAGTGTGGCAGGAGGGGGCGGTGTTGATGCTCCAGTGGCCGGTGATGCTAGGGTCCCAGCGGGTGGAGTCCCTGGTGTTGACCTTGCGGCTTTGCTAGCACAGGTGTTAGAGCGGTTACCACCAGTGGTACCGGCTCAGGCTCAGGTAGTGCCACCAGTGGTGGCGGAGGAGCGGCAGCCAGTGGCTGCGGATGCGGGGGTCCATGCTCGTTATCTCAGCATGTTGACAGAGATGGGTCGGTTGCGTACTGAGCAGTTTTCAGGAGGTGTAGATCCTACTGCTGCGGATGCGTGGAGGACGAGAGTGGAACGTAACTTCCACACTCTGAGATGTCCTGAGGAGTTTTGGGTGGACATAGGGGTCTACTTTTTGAGTGGTGATGCTGAGTTGTGGTGGAGATCTGTGGCTGCTAGGAGGGTGCAGCGGGAGATGACTTGGGCTGACTTCGTTTTGGAGTTCAACCGCAAGTATTTTCCTAGAGAGGCATTGGATCGTTTGGAGGTGCAGTTCCTTCAGTTGTCTCAGGGGACACGGTCAGTGCGGGAGTTGGACTTGGAGTTCAGTCGACTTCTTTGTTATGGAGGTCGGGCTATGGAGCCTGAGGAGGCTCAGATCAGGAGGTTCTTGAGGGCTCTACGTGATGACTTGAGAGTTCACTGTAGAGGGAGGAGTTATGCTACGCGTGCAGAGCTGGTTGAGACTGCAGCAGAGATTGAGGAGGATATCCGGGCACAGTCAGTGGCGGTAGCTCCAGCAGTTCAGCCTAGTAAGGCTCAGCAGCAGGGTGGTTCTAGCAGGGGCGGTAGGCATGCTCAGGGAACCAAGAGGAAGTGGGAGGCTACGCAGAAGCCGAGTGGTGCGGGTTGCTTCGGTTGTGGGAGCAGGGATCACAGAGTTGCTAGTTGTCCCAAGAGGAGTGTTCCGACGGCAGGACCTCAGGTGTGTTATCATTGTAGGGAGACAGGGCACATCAGGCCTTTTTGTCCCAAGCTGCAGCCGGCAGCAGTGGCAGCGTTGCAGCAGGTGCAGCCTGGGGGTCAGCAGGTGGCACGGATTGAGCAGGGGCCTCCGGTTTACACGACAGTGGAGACTGGTGGAACCAGTGCCGGGGCGATCACAGGTATAATTTCTGGTACTTAATCTTTGTGAATTTTAGTAGTTTTTATGTTTCCTGTGATAAAGTGTTAGGTTCTCAACACATGAGGTTTGTGTAGGGACCTTGTTGGTGGGCGGGTTTAAGTCCCACGTTATGTTTGATTCTGGAGCTTCGCATAGCTTCATTACTCCAGAGTGTGCAGAGTGTGCGGGGATCAGCGGGGATCCTGGAGAGCGTACAGGAGTTGTTAGAGTTGCGGGAGGCAAGTTCCTGAGAGTTATTGGACGAGCTAGAGGAATTGATATTTAGATCGCAGGAGAGTCATGGCCAGCGGATTTGCTTATCAGTCCCGTGGAGCTGTATGATGTTATTCTCGGGATGGATTGGATGCATCGGCATATGGTGCATTTAGATTGCTATCGGGGTAGAGTGGAGTTTGAGCGTCCAGGAGGGAAGTTGGTTTTTCAGGGTATTAGACCGACTTCAGGGAGTCTCGTGATCTCAGCCATTCAGGCTGGGAAGATGATCGAGAAGGGCCGTGAGGCTTATTTGGTTACTATATCTATGCCAGAGTCAGTGGGGAAGTCTACGGTTAGCGGTATCCCAGTAGTGGAGGAGTTTGAGGATGTGTTTCAGTCTTTGCAGGGATTACCACCATCTCGGTCGGATCCTTTTACCATTGAACTGGAACCGGGGACGACACCGTTATCCAAGGCTCCTTACAGAATGGCTCCAGCAGAGATGGCAGAGCTGAAGAAGCAGCTAGAGGATTTGTTGAGTAAGGGATTCATCCGTCCAAGTGTGTCACCGTGGGGAGCGCCGGTGTTGTTTGTCAAGAAAAAGGATGGGAGTTTCCGGTTGTGTATTGATTACAGGGGTTTGAACCGGGTCACTGTGAAGAACAAGTACCCTCTCCCGAGGATTGACGAGTTGTTGGATTAGTTGAGGGGTGCTACTTGGTTCTCCAAGGTGGATCTGGCATCGGGTTATCATCAGATACCGATAGATGAGGCAGATGTGAGGAAGACTGCTTTCAGGACGAGGTATGGGCATTATGAGTTTGTGGTGATGCCTTTCGGGTTGACTAACGCACCAGCAGCGTTTATGAGATTGATGAACAGTGTGTTTCAGGAGTTTCTGGATGTATCTGTCATCATTTTCATCGACGATATCCTGGTTTATTCTAAGAGTCCTGAGGAGCATGCAGTGCATTTGAGGGCAGTTATGGAGAAGCTGCGGGAGCAGAAGTTGTTTGCCAAGTTGAGCAAGTGTAGTTTCTGGCAGCGTGAGATGGGCTTTCTGGGTCACATTGTTTCTGTTGAGGGGTTTCAGTAGATCCAGAGAAGATTCAGGCTATCAGAGATTGGCCTAGACCGCAGAATGCCACAGAGATCAGGAGTTTCCTTGGATTGGCAGGTTACTACAGGAGATTTGTGCAGGGGTTTGCAAGCAGAGCACGTCCTATGACTAAGTTGACAGGGAAGGATGTTCCTTTTGTCTGGTCAGAAGAGTGTGAGGAAGGCTTTGCAAGCCTGAAGGAGATGTTGACTACTGCGCCAGTGTTGGCTTTGCCTGAGCAGGGAGAACCCTATGTGGTTTATACAGATGCATCTAGAGTTGGGTTGGGTTGTGTTCTGATGCAGCATGGGAAGGTGATTGCTTATGCTTCGCGGCAGTTGCGGGTGCATGAAGGCAACTATCCTACTCATGATTTGGAGATGGGTGCTGTAGTTTTTGCCCTGAAGATTTGGAGATCTTATCTTTATGGTGCAAAGGTACAGGTGTTTACAGATCATAAGAGCCTGAAGTATATATTCACTCAGCCTGAGCTGAATTTGAGACAGAGGCAGTGGATGGAGCTTGTGGCAGATTATGATTTGGAGATAGCCTATCATCCTGGTAAGGCTAACACGGTTGCAGATGCTCTGAGTCGGAAGAGGGTAGCTTCGGCTCAGGAGCAGGAGATGGAGTCTCTGGTAGGGGAGATCAGTGCTTTGAGCTTATGTGCTGTTTCACAGGAACCGTTGGGTTTGGAAGCAGTAGATAGAGCAGATCTTCTGAGTAGAGTGCGGTTGGCTCAGGAGAAGGATTTGGGGCTAGTGAATGCCTCTAAGGATGTGGATTCAGAGCATCAGGTCTCAGATAATGGTACTATCTTGGTGCACGGTCGTGTGTGTGTGCCCAAGGATGAGGAGTTGAGACAGGAGATTCTGAGAGAGGCTCATGCGAGCAAGTTATCCATTCATCCAGGAGCGACCAAGATGTACCGTGACCTCAAGAGGTACTATCATTGGGTCGGGATGAAGAAGGATGTGGCTAGTTGGGTTTCGAGGTGCGACGTATGTCAGCTAGTGAAGGCTGAGCATCAGGTTCCTGGCGGGTTACTGAAGAGTTTACCCATTCCTGAGTGGAAGTGGGATATGATCACTATGGATTTCGTGGTAGGATTGCCAGTGTCACAGACCTTTGATGCTATTTGGGTCATTGTGGACCGGTTGACTAAGTCAGCACATTTTCTGGCCATTAAGAAGACTGATGGAGCAGCGGTCTTGGCTAAGAAGTATGTGAGGGAGATAGTCAGGTTGCATGGGGTGCCAGCGAGCATTGTGTCTGATAGGGATTCTAAGTTCACTTCGGTGTTCTGGAAGGCATTTCAGGCAGAGATGGGCACTAAGGTGCATATGAGTACAGCTTATCATCCCCAGACTGATGGACAGTCAGAGAGGACGATCCAGACGCTGGAGGATTTGCTGAGGATGTGCGTGTTGGATTGTGGTGGCCATTGGGCAGATCATCTGAACCTGGTAGAGTTTGCTTACAACAACAGCTATCAGGCAAGTATTAAGATGGCTCCTTATGAGGCTTTGTATGGGAGGCCATGTCGTACACCATTATGCTGGACTCAGGTGGGGGAGAGGAGCATGTTTGGTGCTAGTTTTGTTCAGGAGACCTCAGAGAAGATTCGGGTTCTCAAGCTGAACATGAAGGAGGCTCAGGATAGGCAGAGGAGTTATGCAGATAGGAGGAGGAGAGATCTTGAGTTTCAGGTAGGAGACAGAGTGTACCTCAAGATGGCCATGTTGCGGGGTCCGAACAGGTCATTGTCAGAGACTAAGTTGAGTCCGAGGTATATGGGTCCATTCAGAGTGATTGAGCGGGTTGGACCAGTGGCATATAGATTGAAGTTACCTGAGGTAATGCGTGCATTCCATAAGGTTTTCCATGTGTCTATGTTGCGGAAGTGTCACCGTGAGGGAGAGGAGGTGTTGGCTAAGATTCCTGAGGATCTTCAGCCTAACATGACTTTGGAGGCGAGGGTTCTCGAGAGGAGGATCAAGGAACTTCGGAAGAAGAAGATTCCTTTGATGAGAGTCCTGTGGGACTGTGATGGTGTTGAGGAGCAGACTTGGGAGCCTGAGGCAAAGATGAAGGCAAGGTTCAAGAGGTGGTATGAGAAGCAAGCCGCGACTTGAGCTTGTTTAGCCTGGTCCCATCTGTATCCGTGGCTGGAGCGGGAATGGAGTATTCCAGCCCATCTCTCTTGTTACTCGGTCGCTTGGGGTGGTTGGTTGTGCGACTCAGTAACAAGATGAGGTGGTGTTCGGGGTACAAAGTTTCTGTGAGGCGGGGTTTTGGAAGAAAGTTTCCTGAAATAGAAGTTTTCCAAAGATGGAAAGTGCTAAATATGGAAAGTTTTATGGAAGTTAGAATTTGTCCATTTTAGCGGTGGAGAGCCTTAAAAGGGGCTTGGGTGTGGCCTTAGTGGCGGACATTTGAGTCAGTGTGCCCGTGTGTGGTGGTCTTTTTAGACATTGTGGGGTCTTTGTGACGGGCTTTTTAGCCAGAGTGTCTTTGTGACGGTCCTCTTTAGGACATTTGTGTGGCCTTGGTGGCGGTCCTTTTTAGGACGTTTGTTTGGCCTTTGTGGCGGGCTGTTTAGCCAGAGTGTCTTTGTGACGGTCCTTCGGGACAGATGGCCTTTGTGGCGGGCTGTTTAGCCAGAGTGTCTTTGTGACGGTCCTTCGGGACAGATGGTCTTTGTGACGGTCCTTCGGGACAGATGGCCTTTGTGGCGGGCTGTTTAGCCAGAGTGCCTTGGTGGCGGTCCTTTTTAGGACATTTGTTTGGCCTTGGTGGCGGTCCTCTTTAGGACATTTGTTTGGCCTTGGTGGCGGTCCTCTTTAGGACATTTTGTTTGGCCTTTGTGGCGGCCCTTGTGGCGTATATGATCCTTGTGTGGTCATGAGGTATTCCAGTGAGGGAATATGTGGTTGGTAGGACATTGAGATGTTTTTACGCGAGCCACGGGAAGGAAACCTGGATAGGGATAGGACTCGGACGTGTTCAGAATCGTTTGCTCGCGACTCTTGGGGGACTTAGGTTCTCCTAGTACTGCCATATTCAGAGACTTTGTGGCTCGGGAGTATGGTTGGTATATCGACTTCGGATGACGATCCGGGGGCGCGCTGTAGGGTGGCAACCCGAGAGACGAGTTTGGACTTTTCCTTATATATTATGGCATGCGGGCTTCGGCCTGATGAGGAGCCAACATTTGGCATGCAGACTTAGGTCTGATGAGGAGCCAATAAAAACTCAAGGTTTAGGCCTATGAGTAAAGGAAAGTCCAAAAAGTCAAGAGAAAATGACGCCTGAAGCGTGAGTCTATCGCCTAGAGGTGACCTTCTGTAGATCGGTCAGAGGAGTGCGGGCCGTGGAGACGGTTGCACGGGAGTCCTTGACTGATGGTTGTTCGAGATTCGAGGACGAATCTAGATTGGTGGGGGAGAATTGTAACATCCGCAAACCAAAAATTGGTTTTTGGGGATGGGTGTCGATCGACACCAAGGGGGTGTCGGTCGACACCACTTATTTTTTGGTTCGATCAGAATGAGTTTTTAATCGATTTGGTTCGGTTGGTTTAAGGAAAACCATTGAACTGGGTCTTAAAAGGAAGGAAACGACCTAGGTCGTGTTCCAGAGGTTGTGGTCGCCGTTTTTGTTTGAAAAAGAGGAAAAGAGAGAAAAACAAGTGTTCTTGAGATTGTGAGTGAGATTGGGAGATTTCTTGGCTGTTCTTGAGAGATTGGAGGCTGGGAAGGTGCTAGAAGCTTGCTAGGAGTGAGGGATTCGTTCTTATTGGTCAGAAACTTCCTGCAAAGAGGTGAGTGCATGACCATGGCTTATCTAAGCTAAGATCTCTAGATTCTATGTGATTTGGTGCTTATGTGGTTGTTTTCTTTGAGTTCTCTATGATATTTCGTTGCTATCTTGGCTGGGATTGGCTTCTGGGAGTGCAAGGAGCGGATTGGAGAAGATTGGAGGCGAGATTCGGAGTTTCTGATCGAGGGAAATCGCTGCTCGGTATCGGTGTCGGTCGACACCAACGCGAGGACGGCTCGGGACTTTGGCGAGGGTTGATCGATGCCATGTGGAGGTGTCGGTCGACACAAACTAGGGTTTTCGGGAGTGTCGGGCAGGGTGTCGGTCGACACCAGTTTGGTGTCGGTCGACACCAGATAGTCAGTGTCAGTCGACACCATCTGGTGTCGGTCGACACCCCTTGTTCAGTTACGATGGATGTTGCATGCTTTGTATATTGCCTGGTTTGTTTTATTGATTGTTGTTTGAGGCATGTAGAGATCTTATTGCTTGTGTGTATAGCCCAGTAGATGGGAGGACTGCTTCAGTGAGTGTTTATCAAATACTCATGCATCTCAATTTGTGTTTGTGGTGCAGGTAAAGACAAAGTGTGATCGTGGAATCAAAGGCAATGAAGGGGAGGATGTTCTAGGGACTTGATTGTTTGGTTACCTGGCATTGTTAGGATTGCTGGTTGTTTGATTTATGCTGTTTGGAATTTATGCTGGATATTACTTATTTGGTTATTGTTTTATTGGTTATCTATTGGTGTGTTGTTCCGCTGTTGGATTGTGAATGTGGTTAGGTGGCTAGTGGGTATGGGACCACTAGTTGTAGTTAACTATTATATTATTATTTATTTATTAAAAAAAAGGGGTCGGTCGTTTCACTCCCTGTGCTACTTCAATGTCCCACCATTATATATATATATATATATACAGAGAGAGAACACTTAGTTTCTCATCTCAAAACAAAACCAAATCATAATCAACAATTTAGAACTAGGACAGTAATTTCCCTGATCCATCTGCAGAAACTTTGACAGAGAAATGACACGGATGCGACGTCTTTTGGTTGCAAAGAATATTCCAACAAACAAAAGCAGCTTTGACACCAAAAGAAATCCTAGGGGAGAGCAAGAAGAAGAGATATATGGAGCGGGTTTCATTTTGAACCAGCCATCATTCGAAGCTCTGTTGAGTAAGGCCAAATAAGAGTTCCGGTGTATGATCATCCCATGGGTAACTTGACAATCCCTTGTCCTGAAGATACTTTCGTCGCTATAGCTTCTTGTTCCCAAGGACTTGTAAAGGACTTACAAGAGCTGCAACACGAATATCTAGCCCTCTCTTGTTCAGCAATGTCTTCCCCAGCCTGCATTAGTAAGATAAACGTGTCATGAACTTGAGCCAACAATGTTGATTACCCAAACTTAACTCCAAAAGCTAGAAAATGAATCACATTGTTATGATGATTATACATCTGAGTTTATCCAACTATTAACCCAAAAAAGTGGAACAGTGAGTATAGCAAAAAAATTAGCATTCAACACAATCAAGAAAAACTGGAGCAGTGAATCAAACCCTAATTGATCAAAAGATATAGCGATAAAAATGGCCTAATAGAGTTTTGACTCTAAAATAAAGTGGGGTTAGAGATGCCCTAAGGTAACATTGATTGAGGCTCCAATATAGTCTCTTATTCAGAGCCGACCATGACTAAGTTAGCAAAGCTTAGGCTTGCTGCCGCTTAAACATACACCTATTTAATCAACACATACTTTTTTGCAATATATTCGGTAGTTCTGTTAGTTAAAACTGAATTTTTTTGTTGGATTCGACTCTCATAGAGAGAGGTATTGTCTTTGTTTTTGTTTTTTTTTGTAATAGTTTTTTTTTATAGTTCACAGATAATTATTTGGTCCAAATTCTTTTGTTTTGGTATACGGCCATCAATCACATAGCACACCGCCTCTAGCTATATTTGGGACGGAAGCACATGAAGTTTGGGAAGTATAGTGTTCTTTATTGACTGAAATAAGCAAACTCCAAAATAAAACGAAAATTCCAAAATTTCTAATTTATTATATTTATTGAACTTTACCAACTTTCACTAAAACTAAACCTTTTCTGGGTATTGTGAATAGTCTCTGATAGTATATATTTTAATTAATTATGTAGACTAAAAAAATTCAAAACCATTAAAAAAAAAAAGAATTAGTAAAACAAAGAAGTCGAAATGAGAATTTCAAAATTAACCTTTTCCAAAAATGTTCCCTAAATTTAAATTAAAAATGTCACTAAAAATAAAATATTTATCCAATATTTGTGTAAGCTTATAAAAATATACACAAACTACATATATATTGTAGATCTCTGTAAAATTTTATAGAGACCTCTTAAAAACTTAATAAAAACTATGCAAACTTATTCTCAATTAAAAAGTAATAATTCTAACTTGTCCTTTTCCTTTTTAAATTTAATTTGTAGATTCTCTTATTTATTAATTTTAGATGTTACTTTCTTAATTAAATACATAATAACAATACCAATTAATAGAGTAAAAGAATCAATAAATATATTAAAATCTTCCTCAGTTTGTTTCCTCTAAAATGGGTTCTAGAAGAGAACCATATTGTTTTGGAAAACTTAAAAACAAATACAACACCATATTATAATTAAAATAATAATCACACAACCCAACAGAACAAACCGAAACAAAAACAAATAAAACAATTTCACACTCTTAAGCAACAGCTTCCCCAAAACCCCTTTAAATTAAACCAACGCTCAAATCTCTGGCTAACCGATAATAACCAAAATATCAAAATCAAAATTCTCCTCTCCGCGGCAGACGACGACGACGACTACGACTACGACCATCGGAGACTTTCGTGGATGGGCCAATCAACCTCCGCCGCCGGGAATTCAATCCTTAATCAACGGAGAACAAAATCGTTCTCACTAAAATTCCCGATTCAATCGCTCGAATCTGAGGTTTCAC
The DNA here is from genome assembly GCA_024034495.1 of Camelina laxa. Taxonomy (NCBI): domain Eukaryota; kingdom Viridiplantae; phylum Streptophyta; class Magnoliopsida; order Brassicales; family Brassicaceae; genus Camelina; species Camelina laxa. The sequence goes on from CM043884.1 coordinate 10,407,813, forward strand.
AACCTGACTACACATCGTATTTACCTGACGAGTGCTTAGCTATAGTCTTCCAGTTCTTAAACTCCGGTAACCGGAAAAGATGTGCTCTGGTTTGTCGACGGTGGATGATCGTTGAAGGACAGAATCGTTACCGTCTCTCTCTCCATGCTCGTTCAGATCTGATTACTTCGGTACCTTCTCTTTTCTCTCGATTCGATTCCGTTACGAAACTCTCGTTGAAATGCGACCGTAGATCTGTTAGTATCGGAGACGAAGCGCTTGTTAAGATCTCTCTCCGGTGTCCGAATCTGAAGAGACTTAAGCTTAGAGCTTGCCGTGAGCTCACCGATGTAGGTATGGCTGCTTTTGCTGAGAATTGTAAAGGTTTGAGGATATTCTCTTGTGGATCTTGTGATTTTGGAGCTAAAGGTGTGAAAGCTGTGCTTGATCACTGCTCGAACCTCGAGGAGTTGTCGATTAAGCGTCTCCGTGGATTCACAGATGTAGCTCCGGAGTTGGTTGGTCCTGGTGCTGCTGCTTCGTCTCTTAAGTCGATTTGCTTGAAGGAGCTTTATAATGGTCAGTGTTTCGGTCCGGTGATTGTTGGTGCGAAGAATCTTAGATCTTTGAAGCTTTTTAGGTGTTCTGGTGACTGGGACATGCTTCTTCAAGAGATGGCTGTTAAGGATCATGGTATAGTTGAGATACATTTGGAACGGATGCAAGTGAGTGATGTAGCTCTCACTGCGGTATCGAATTGCTCGAGTCTTGAGATTTTGCATCTTGTGAAGACACCTGAGTGCACGAATTTCGGATTAGCTGCGATTGCAGAGAAGTGTAAGCGTTTGAGAAAGCTTCATATTGATGGTTGGAAAGCGAATTTGATTGGAGACGAAGGGCTTGTGGCTGTGGCTAAGTTTTGCTCTCAGTTACAGGAACTGGTTCTGATTGGAGTGAATCCAACTACGTTAAGTTTAGGAATGTTGGCTGCGAAATGTCAGAATCTCGAAAGATTGGCACTTTGTGGTTGTGATACGTTTGGCGATCCTGAGCTTTCTTGTATTGCGGCGAAATGTCCAGCTTTACGGAAATTATGTATCAAGAACTGTCCTATTTCGGATGTGGGAATCGAGAATCTTGCAAACGGATGCCCAGGTTTAACCAAAGTGAAAATCAAGAAATGCAAGGGAGTTATGGGTGGGTGCGCAGACTGGTTAAGATCGGTTAGGCCTATGCTTTCGGTTAACGCAGATACCGTGGAACCAGAACATCAAGAAGAAGAAGCAAGCAATGATGCTGTAGGAGACTTGCAAGAAAACAGAATCGAGTTCCCTCATTTGAACAGCCAGATCATGGCACCAAGCATTGCGTCAAGCAGTAGAAGCCGTTCAGGCTATTTCAAATCAGGCATTGGACTGTTCAGCGGAATCAGTTTAGTAGCTTGCACTTCGAGACAACGACGGGCTAGCAGGTGATTGGCTGCGCTCAGCCAATATTGTATTAATTACTTGATCATGTTTTTTTCTTACAAACGCAATTGTATATATATGGGAGTAGATTGTTTGTTGCATTACTCAATTGAATATTACTTCGTGACTGATCTATCAAGTGGCCAACACTTGATAGAAACATTACATCCGCAATATGGTTACCAAAACTGAAGACTTACCAAGACTCCATTATCTGTAACTTCTTCGGTTATAACTCTTAGAACTAACAGTGTTCTCCTCCAGGTTGTAGAAGAAACACAAAGTATTAAATGCAGCCATATTTTTCTACGAAGGCGGCAAAAGTAATATGAGCTTCACCCATTCTTTCTTCAATGCATTCTCGAAGACTCACTGCTCACAAGATGTCGCTAATATTTTTCTATCTAAAATTTGTTTCTCAACTCTAGGCAATCTTTAAGTTAAACATATATCTATTAAAACGCAGTAGCGGATAGGTAGAAGTACGCAAAATAATATGAAGAAGACTAATAAGATCAATGTCATTGAGAGTTAAGACAACATCAATGAAGCAAGGATCAACTGAAGTGGAAATATAGTAAGAGTTAGAAACGATACAAGCGAAAAGAAAAGAAGAGAACAAACTATTAGAACCAAATTCGTGAGCAACCTCAATGTTGTTGCAGAAACATCAGATTCTCAACATAATTCATGAGGATCGTGACCCGTGGATACTTTGTCTTTCATTCCTTTGATTTCAACTCTTCGAACATGCTCTATCTCCAGATTGTAGAAGTTAACATATAATGGATTGGTCAAACAACTTGATGACCTCCAAACAATTTCACCCGTATCATTTGCCCAGATTGATTTCTTAAAGTCCCCCATAGCTGAATAAGGCTAATACATTTCTATGTAAAATTTGTTTCTCAAGTCTAGGTAATCTTTAAGTGATACATATATACACTAAAAAAAGCAGTAGCAGTATGATCAATAGTAAGCAACCCAATATGAGAAAGAATAACAAGATCGATGTCATTGAAAGAGTTTAGACAATGATAAAGTGGAGTGGAAATATAGTAAAAGTTAAGAAAACTATTAATTAGAATCAAACCCCCATGATCAGGCGCCTCAATGTTATTTCAGAAACATCACATTCTCAATATAGTTTGGAAAGATGAAGAATTCAGAAGGGTATTGTCCATCTTGACCCATCAATACCTTGTCTTCAATTCCTTCGATTTCAACTCTCCTAACACTCTCTTTCTCCAGATTATAGTAGGAAACATAGAATGAACAGGTAGAAGGACTTGACGCACACAAAATGTCACCCGTATAAGTTACCCTTATAGCCTCAAAGGTTGTATTTGGAAAAATAAAGTTTTGCTTCGACCATTCCACTTTTTTGGTGTCATCTAGAACCCATAGCTGAGCAAGACCAGTATGAGGGAAAAGCACTAGGACACCTAATTTTCCCTTATAGTTTATTAGACACAGAAGGTCGACATAGATTTTTATTTGTATAAAACTAAATTTCTCAGACCTAACATCAAAACATACTATCATAGAATTAGAATGTTTGTAATATAAAACGCCATTGGTGCATATCGCGTTGCTCATTTTCCGAGGATAATGCAGAAACGAACATTCAACCTTTCTCCATGAGAGTTCTCCTCCAGTCCCTAGTGTCAAAACTTGATGCTCTTTGGAAGATGTTATGCACAAAACCTTGAATTGTTTCTCGATAGGATCATACCCGAGAAACCTTTTCGAATGACTATCCGACACTCCCAATTTAGGTAATGGTATCTGCTGACATGTGCAAGGGTTCCATATCACATAAACCCTATCTATCTTTCCATTTAACCTCATCTTCCTATGGTTCAGATAGATAAATCCATGAACACATTGAAAACTTCACATGCACCAATTTCCAGAAAACTCGATAAGATAGTCAGTTGCTACAACACTAATTACATTCTCATCAAAATTTCGAGGCTGAGGGGATAGCAAGAGGTGACACTTGCTGCTACATCTGAAGGTGAACAAAAGATGCGGCCGAGGTAATGACCTGGTGAGGAAAGATTCCGCGAAATCCGGACTTCGAAGTATGGACGACCATTGCTTTGACACTAAACGACATATTGCGATGGAATATGTAGGTAATATTGAGTGTATCTCGATGATGGTTAGGGTTTAGATTTTATAATTAAACAAAATGCTATGTCGGTTTGAGTTTACAAAAGAGTGGTTAGAGTTTAGGGTTTGGATTTTACAATTAAACGAAATTATATGTTGGTTTGGGTTTACAAAAGAGTGGTTAGGGTTTAGATTTTACAATTAAACAAAATTATATGTCGGTTTGGATATACAAAAGAGTGGTTAGGGTTTAGGTTTTATAATTAAACAAAATTATATATCGGTTTGGGTTTATAAAATAGTGGTTAGGGTTTAGATTTTATAATTAAACAAAATTATATGTCGGTTTGGATTTATAAAATAGTTGTTAGGGTTTAGATTTTATAACTAAAGAAAATTGTGTTTTAATTTGGGTTTATAAAAAGAGTGATTTGGGTTTAGAGATGTTATAGTTTAAAACTATAATATAATGTTTTGAATTAATAATTTTAAAATTGATTGATATACAGATTTTGTTTCCTTAATTAATAATTTGTTTCCTTAACTAAGAGGGGTTGAATAAAAGTAGTTCACCCTATTGTCCAATGAATTATATATGCGAGAGATGTTCAAAGTGATTTAAGTTTGATGATATTTTTACCAACATCACAATATTTGGAACGATTTTATTTGATGAAACTAAGAAAAATAAGAATAAATGGCTTTGCTCAGCCAAATGAATTTGGATTTGGAGAAATCTAGGAAAATCTCTTTGATGTTTTTACCAAGGCATGTATTGATCCATGAGATGACTTTATCTTCTACACCAAAACGACTCTGTCAATCTTCGATCCTTTGTATTGGTTGAATACTTTTTCGATGATGCCAACAGCCTCTAACTGACTACGTCTTTTAGAATATATTCCACTGAAATCGAGATTAAGAGATTGTATATCTGTATTCTTAAATCTTTTGGACAGAATTCGATTTCATAAAAGAGATTGCACTGGAAGTAACTTAGACAATATGTGCTCCACTAGATTGTCAAGAATGTTTTCAGTAAGTTTCATGATCTTATTTGAGGATCTTTCCATTTCTCTTCTCTTAGAAGGAGAGCCATGGATTTCACTAGTAATAAGATATGATATATAAAAATATATAAATATATATATATATATATATTATGGGAAAGAAATATAATTATATCATTTGCTTTTGTTTTAGTTAAACCTATATTTCTTTCCTTTTGTCATTTAAGAAATACAGTATAATAATTACGCCATATTATAAATTTGACTTTTATAAAAAAGACTTGTTTATTTTTAGAAGAAAGTTAACAACATATATATATATATATATTAATTAATTAATTAACGTGTACAAAAACACTTTAGAGCTATTTCATACCAGCTAAAATTATTAGCTATAGAAATTGTCTACATAACTATATAAAACGTTTTCCATATGTTATTAGTTTTATTACTAACTTGATATCCCAATATTTGTCAAAAGAGATTATTATTTTGACAGATAAAAATTTATTATTTTGTAATTTGAACTAATAAATTAGAAATTTGAATTTCATAAATTTTGTTTTAACACCACTGATTTTTCTATTTTTTTTAAATTGTGTATATGAAATAAAAATGAGAATTTTTTAGAACACACATTTTTTGAGAAACTGCTTTTCAAAAATAGCTCTTTTATTGGCAACTTTCATGTATGCCCTCATTTATTCAATGACCATTTTACCTCTACTTAAAAAATATTTTAGCCAACAAAATCAAAAATAAAAATTAACCGCCAAAACAATTCCCGACATATTTTCTAGCTAAAATCTTTTCCGTCAAAAAAATTTTACAAGGCTTTTATAAAGTTGAAACAATTTAAAAATATTTATAAGATATTTATCAAGTTTTTATAAGTAGAAAGCTTATAAAAACTTTATAAAACACCATATAAAATCATATAAAAAACCTTATTAAAACCTTATAAAAAACATAGAAAAACCTTACAAAAAATCTTATAAAAACCTAAGAAAAATCTTATAAAAACCTTATAAAAAATTTGCAAATGTTCTATAAAAATCTTATAAAAATATTATAAAAAACTTATAAAAAAGGCTTCAAGTATTAACAAGGTTTTTATAAAATATAAATTTTAGAATTTTTGGCAGAAAAATCTAATTTCGTTATTTTGGCAAAAGCAACAAAAATTCAAATCTTAAATAAAAGAAAGAGAACCAAGATTTTCATATAGAAGATAAATAATAGAGATACAAAGCCAGTTCAAATCAGATAGAAGATCAGAAGAAAAGAAAAACAAATTGTACTGAGAGCTGTGATGTTTCGAACACACCAAACGAGCAACGATAGTTTGGCATAGTGGGGAACAATCTGAGTTCAAACTTTGGTAACTTTGATCCCAGGAAATATGCTCTTAATAAAATTTGTTCTTTCATAATCTGGTACGCAAGCATTGTTCTTTGCATTTTTTGGTATCACCATCTTCAATTTCACTAGAGATGGTGCGTTCTTGGCAAAGAACTCTATGATATCATGCTCATGCGAGTAGCCTTTATATCCAAAAATCTTAACTTTCTTGAGAAAAAGATACTTGGTGTTCGAGTTATTCTGAATTTCATCTTTATGACCACTCTCCTAGAACGGCAATCGAGGTCCGAAAGTGAAATTATGAATCTGCATATATTTAAGAACAGCTCATTGGTGGGGAATATATATACATATATATATATATAGAGAGAGAGATAGAGAGAGAAAGAGAGTAAAAGAGAGACGCACATCGATCAAAAATCTTTCGAGTCTAGGGCATTCTTTGAAGAATTCAGCTATGTTGAAAAAGAGTGGAAAACGTAGGAGCTTTAAAAGTTATCTTCAAGTTTCTCCAGTTCTTAAACTTGAAAAGCAGCTTTTCGAACCTCCTCCTATGTATTTATGCGTGAAAGCCTACATATAATATGTGAAAAAACCATCAAAACTCGCTGTAAACAATAAATAATGGTTATGAACAAAAGAAAATGGAGACACTCAGAGATGGAAAAATATATTTGAAAATTACATTGTCACCTATACATGATGAACGTTCTCATAAACTCCAACCAGTTTAAGAATGATGCATGAAATAAATAAATAAATAAAACTATCTATAGTTTTAATAAGGAGTAAAATTAAGTGAAATTTATGTCAAAACAAAATGAACTATGTTCTCTTAATATAAAACTCTGACTCCATTTATGTCTTTCTTATGTAGTAAAGTAAATCTCATTTATTGTAACACCCGCAAACCAATTCGTGCGTTTTGGGTGAGGGTGTCGATCGACACCAAGGTGGTGTCGGTCGACACCATTGTTTTTCCAGTTCGATCGAATTGATTTAATTACCGATTTGGTTGGGTTTGGTTTTAGGAAATCATTGAACCGGGTTAATTAAGCGGGTTTCGACACAAGAAGGGTTTTAGAAGTTTATTTTGTCGCCGCATTGTTGTTTTTGAGGGAAAGGAGAGAAAAGCTTTGTTCCTGAGATTTTGAAAGAGATTGGTGAGATTTCTGGCTGTTCTTGAGAGTTTTGGAGCTAGGAGAGATCTAGAAGCTTGCTAGGAGGGTTGGATTCGTTGCTATTGGTTTTAATCTTCCTGCAAAGAGGTGAGTGCATGACCATGGCTTATCTAAGCTAAGATCTATAGTTTTTATGTGATTTGGTGCTTATGTGGTTGTTTTCTTTGAGTTTCTATGGTATTTCGTCGCTGTTTTGGCTGGGTTTGGTTTCTGGGAATGCATGGAGCGGATTGGAGAAGATTGGAGGCGAGATTCGGAGTTTTTGATCGAAGGAAGTCGCTGTTCGGCATCGGTGTCGGTCGACACCAGTTGGAGGTGTCGGTTGCGGTCGACACCAGTTGGGGTGTCGGTCGCGGTCGACACCAGTTGGGGTGTTGGTCGACACCAACGCGAGGACGGCTCGAAACTTTGGCGAATGTTGATCAATGCCATGTGGAGGTGTCGGTCGACACAAACTAAGGTTTTCAGGAGTGTTGGGTAGGGTGTCGGTCGACACCAGTATGGTGTCGGTCGACACCCTTCTTTCAGCTACGAGGATGATGCATACTTTGTATATTGCCTGGTTTGTTTTATTGATTGTTGATTGTGGCATGTAGAGATCTTATTGCTTGTGTGTATAGCCCAGTAGATGAGAGGATTGCCTCACTGAGTGTTTATCAAATACTCATGCATCTCAATTTGTGTTTGTGGTGCAGGTAAAGGCAAAGTGTGATCGTGGAATCAAGGCAATGAAGAGGAGGATGTTCTAGGGACTCGATTGGATGTTGTCCGGCATTGCTAGGTTGCTAGAGTTGAGTCATTAGAAACATTGCTAGGTTGCTGGTTTCATGTTTCTTGTTGTTTGGTATTTGATTATTGATTATTCTATGATATTGAATTATTATTGGATTATTATTTATGTTATTGGTATGATTATTCCGCTGTTGATTGTGAATGTGGTTAGGTGGCTAGTGGGTATGGGACCACTAGTTGTAGTTTATATATATATTATTTTTTATTTATTTAAAAAAAAAAACGGGTCGGGTCGTTTCAGTTTGGTATCAGAGCCCTTACGGTTCTAGGTTTGGGTTCACTAAGCTTTGTGCTGTAGATGTTTGGGATTTGCATGCTTTGATTAATTATGTGAGGTAGTCAATTGTGTGTGGCATGGAGTCCTAAAACATCCTCTTCGAGCCTACTGTGTGATTCCACACTGAGTTTATGTTTTCTGTGTTATAATAGAAATTGTTTGCGTAGCCTTCTGTTCATGGTAGTGCAGATGGCTAGAGGTGGTGCTGTTGCTGGTCATGGATGCGGACGTGGTCGTGGACGCGAACGTGGTCGTGGTAGGGGCAGAGTCCCAGTGGTTAGTGAGACCGAGGACCAGAGTGTGACAGATGAGGGTGTTGGCGAGTCGCAGGGTGTCCAGGAGGATTCCATGAGTGTGGCCGGAGGGGGCGGTGTTGATGCTCCAGTGGTCGGTGATGCTAGGGTCCCGGGTGTGGGAGCCCCAGCGGGTGGAGTCCCTGGTGTTGATCTTACGGGCTTGCTAGCACAGTTGATTGAGCGTTTGCCAGCAGTGGTACCGGCTCAGGCTCAGGTTGTGCCACCAGTGGTGGCGGAGGAGCGGCAACCAGTGGCTGCGGAAACAGGAGCACATGGACGTTATTTGTCCATGCTCAGGGAGATGACGCATCTCGGGACTGAGCGGTTTTTGGGTGGTACTGACCCTACTGTTGTAGATACGTGGAGGACGAGTGTGGAACGTAACTTCCATACTGTGAGATGTCCTGAGGAGTTTTGGGTGGACATAGGGGTCCACCATTTGAGTGGTGATGTTCAGGTTTGGTGGAGAGCAGTGGCTGCTAGGAGAGTGCAGAGGAAGATGACTTGGGCTGACTTCGTCTTGGAGTTCAACCGCAAGTATTTTCCTAGAGAGGCTTTGGACCGGTTCGAGGTGCAGTTCCTTCAGTTGTCTCAGGGGACACGGTCAGTGCGGGAGCTGGACTTGGAGTTCAGTCGACTTCTTTATTATGGGGGTCGGGCTATGGATCCCGAGGAGGCCCAGATCAGGAGGTTTATGAGGGCTCTTCGTGAGGACTTGAGGGTCTATTGCAGGGGACGTAGTTATGCTACGTGTGCAGAGCTGGTTGAGACCGCAGTAGAGATTTAGCAGGATATCCAAGCACAGTCAGTGGCGGTTAGTCCCGCGGTTCAGCCTGGTAAGGCTCAGCAGGGAGGTTCTAGCAGGGGCGGGAAGACTATGCAGGGGACCAAGAGGAGATGGGAGGCTACGCAGACCAGAGTGGTGCGAGTTGCTTCAAGTGTGGGAGCAAGGATCACAAGGTTGCTAGTTGTCCCAAGAGGAGTGCTCCGATGACAGCGGCTCGTGTATGCTATCACTGCAGGGAGCCAGGGCACATCAAGCCCTATTGTCCCAAATTGCAGCCGGCAGCAGTGGCAGCGTTGCAGCAGGTGCAGCCTGGAGGTCAGCAGGTGGCACGGATTGAGCAGGCGCCACGGGTTTACACGACGGTCGAGCCTGGTGGGACCAGTGCCGGAGCGATCACAGGTATAATTTCTGGTATTTAACTTTGTGATTTTTTGGTAGTTCAGATTTTATGTTTTTCCTGTGATAAAGTGTTAGGTTCTCAACACATGAGGTTTGTGTAGGGACCTTGTTCGTGGGCAGGTTTAAGTCCCATGTTATGTTTGATTCTGGAGCTACTCATAGCTTCATTACTCCGGAGTGCGTAGAGAGTGCAGGTATCAGAGGAGATCCCGGGGAGCGTACGGGAGTTGTTAGAGTTGCGGGAGGCAAGTTTCTGAGCGTTTTTGGCCGGGCAAAGGAAGTTGATATTCATGTTGCAGGAGAGTCTTGGCCTGCGGTATTGCTTATCAGTCCGGTAGAGTTGTATGATGTCATTCTCGGGATGGATTGGTTGCATCGGCATATGGTGCATTTGGATTGCTATCGGGGTAGACTGGAGTTTGAGTGCCCAGGAGGGAAGTTGGTTTTAGAGGGAGTTTGAGTGACCGACTTCGGGGAGTCTCGTGATCTCGGCCATTCAGGCTGGGAAGATGATCGAGAAGGGCCGTGAGGCTTATTTGGTTACCATTTCGATGCCAGAGTCAGTAGGGAAGTCTATGGTTAGCGGTATTCCAGTAGTTGAGGAGTTTGAGGATGTGTTTCAGTCATTGTAGGGGTTACCACCATCTTGGTCGGATCCTTTTACTATTGAACTGGAACCGGGGACGACGCCGTTATCCAAGGCTCCTTACAGGATGGCTCCGGCAGAGATGGCAGAGCTGAAGAAGCAGGTAGAGGATTTGTTGAGTAAGGGATTCATCCGTCCTAGTGTATCACCGTGGGGAGCGCCGGTGTTATTTGTTAAGAAGAAGGATGGGAGTTTCCGGTTGTGTATTGATTACTGGGGTTTGAACCAGGTCACTGTGAAGAACAAGTACCCTCTTCCCAGGATCGATGAGTTGTTGGATCAGTTGTGGGATGCTACTTGGTTCTCCAAGGTAGATCTAGCGTCGGGTTATCATCAGATACCGACAGATGTGGCGGATGTGAGGAAGACGGCGTTCAGGACGAGGTACGGGCATTATGAGTTTGTGGTGATGCCTTTTGGGTTGACTAACGCGCCAGTAGCGTTTATGAGGTTGATGAACAGCGTGTTTCAGGAGTTTCTGGATGTGTCTGTCATCATCTTCATCGACGATATCCTGGTTTTTTCTAAGAGTCCTGAGGAGCATGTAGTGCATCTGAGGGCAATTCTGGAGAAGCTGCGGGAGCAGAAGTTGTTTGCTAAGTTGAGAAAGTGTAGTTTCTGGCAGCGTGAGATGGGTTTTCTGGGTCACATTGTTTCTGCAAAGGGGGTTTCTGTGGATCCGGAGAAGATTCAGGCTATCAGAGATTGTCCTAGACCGCAGAATGCCACAGAGATCAGGAGTTTTCTGGGGTTGGCAGGATATTACAAAGATTTGTGCAGGGTTTTGCGAGCAGAGCACGTCCTATGACTAAGTTGACTGGGAAGGATGTTCCTTTTGTCTGGTCACAGGAGTCTGAAGAAGGCTTTGCGAGCCTGAAAGAGAGGTTGACTACTACGCTAGTGTTGGCTTTGCCAGAGCAGGGAGAACCCTATGTGGTTTATATTGATGCATTCAGAGTTGGTTTGGGGTGTGTGCTGATGCAGCATGGGAAGGTGATTGCCTACGCTTCGCGGCAGTTGCGGAAGCATGAGGACAACTATCCTACTCATGATTTGGAGATGGCTGCTGTAGATTTTGCCCTGAAGATTTGGAGATCCTATCTTTATGGTGCAGAAGTACAGGTGTTTACAGATCATAAGAGCCTGAAGTATATATTCACTCAACCTGAGTTGAACTTGAGGCAGAGGCGGTGGATGGAGGTTGTGGCGGACTATGATCTGGAGATAGCTTATCACCCTGGTAAGGCTAACTTGGTTGCAGATGCTCTGAGTCGGAAGAAGGTAGCTTCGGCTCAGGAGCAGGAGATGGAGACTCTGGTAGGAGAGATTAGTGCATTGAGTTTGTGTGCTATTTCTCAGGAGCCGTTGGGTTTGGAGGCGGCGGATAGAGCAAACCTTCTGAGTAGAGTGCGGTTGGCTCAGGAGAAGGATTTGGGGCTGGTGAATGCCTCTAAGGCTGTGGATACAGAGTATCAGGTCTCAGCTAATGGTACTATTTTGGTGCATGGGCGTATTTGTGTGCCCAAGGATGAGGAGTTGAGGCAGGTGATCCTAAGCGAGGCTCATTCGAGCAAGTTTTCTATTCATTCAGGAGCGACTAAGATGTACCGTGACCTCAAGAGGTACTATCACTGGGTCGGGATGAAGAAGGATGTGGCTAGTTGGGTCTCGAGGTGCGATGTGTGTCAGCTAGTGAAGGCTGAGCATCAGGTTCCGGGCGGGTTGCTGAAGAGTCTTCCCATTTCAGAGTGGAAGTGGGATATGATCACGATGGATTTCGTGGTAGGATTGACAGTGTCTCTGACTTTTGATGCTATTTGGGTCATTGTGGACCGGTTGACTAAGTCGGCACATTTTCTGGCTATCAAGAAGACTGATGTAGCAGCGGTCTTAGCTAAGAAATTTGTGAAGGAGATAGTCAGGTTGCATGGGGTGCCAGCGAGTATTGTGTCTGATAGGGATCCTAAGTTCACTTCGGTGTTCTGGAGGGCATTCTAGGCAGAGATGGGCACTAAGGTGCATATGAGTACAGCTTATCATCCACAGACAGATGGACAGTCAGAGAGGACGATCCAGACGTTGGAGGATTTGTTGAGGATGTGTGTGTTGGATTGGGGTGGCCATTGGGTGGACCACCTGTGTTTGGCAGAGTTTGCCTATAACAACAGTTATCAGGCAAGTATTGGGATGGCTCCTTATGAGGCTTTGAATGGGAGGCCGTGTTGTACACCATTGTGTTGGACTCAGGTGGGGGAGAGGAGCATATATGGTGCTAGTTTTGTTCAGGAAACCTCAGAGAAGATTCGGGTTCTCAAGCTGAACATGAAGGAAGCCCATGATAGGCAGAGGAGTTATGCTGATAAGAAGAGGAAAGAAGTTGAGTTTCAGGTGGGAGACAGAGTGTACCTCAAGATGGCCATAATGCGGGGTCCGAACAGGTCATTGACTGAGACTTAGTTGTGTCCAAGGTAATGGGTCCGTTCAGAGTGATTGAGCGAGTTGGACCAGTGGCATATAGACTGGAGTTACCTGAGGTTATGCGTGCATTCCACAAGGTTTTCCATGTGTCTATGTTGCGGAGGTGTCTCCGCGAGGATGATCAGTTGTTGGCTAAGATTCCTGAAGATCTTCAGCCTAACATGACTTTGGAGGCGAGACAAGTGAGGGTTCTCGAGAGGAGGATTAAGGAACTTCGGAAGAAGAAGGTTCCTTTGATGAGAGTTCTTTGGGACTGTGATGGTGTTGAGGAGCAGACTTGGGAGCCTGAGGCGAGGATGAAGGCAAGGTTTAAGAAGTGGTATGAGAAGCAAGCCGCGACTTGAACTTGTCTAGCCTGGTCCCATCTGTAATCCGTGGCTGGAGCGGGAATGGAGTATTCCAGCCCATCTCTCTTGTTACTCGGTCGCTTGGGGTTGTTGGTTGTGCGACTCAGTAACAAGATGAGGTGGTGCTCGGGTACGAAGTTTCTGTGAGGCGGGGTTTTTGGAGGAAAGTTTCCTGAAATAGAAGCTTCTACTTATGGGAAGTTTCTAGAAGTGGAAAGTCTTATGGGAGTTAGAATTTTCCATTTTTAGCGGTTGTGAGCCTTGGAGGGGCTCGTGTGGCCTTCATGGCAGACTTTTGAGTCAGTGTGCCGTGTGTGGTGGTCTTTTGAGACATTATGTGGCCTTTGTAGCGGGCTGTTTAGCCAATTGTGTGGCCTTTGTGGTGGGCTGTTTAGCCAATGTGCCTGTTGAGGCGATCCTTCGGGATGTATGGTCTTTGTAACGGTCCTTCGGGATGAGTGGCCTTGGTGGCGGTTCTTCGGGACGAGTGGCCTTAGTGGCGGTCCTTCGGGACAAGTGGTCTTTGTGACGGTCCTTCGGGACGAGTGGCCTTGGTGGCAGTCCTGGTTGAGGACATTTGTTTGGCCTTGGTGGCGGTCCTGTTTAGGACATTTTGTTTGGCCTTTGTGGTGGCCCTTGTGGCAGGTATATGATCCTTGTGTGGTCAGGAGGTATTCCAGTGAGGGGATATGTGGTTGGTAGGACATTGAGATGTTTTACGCGAGCCACGGGGAGGAAATCTGGATAGGGATAGGACTCAGACGTGTTCAGAATTGTTGGCTCGCGACTCTTGGAGGACCTAGTACTGACATATTCAAAGACTTTGTGGCTTGGGAATATGGTTGGTATATCGACTTCGGATGATGATCCGGGGGCGCGCTGTAGGGTGGCAACCCGAGAGACGAGTTTGGATTTTCCTTATACATTATGGCAAGCGGGTCTAGGCCCGATGAGGAGCCAATAAAAAGTCAAAGGTTTAGGCATATAAGTAAAGGAAAGTCCAAAAAGTCAAGTGCAAATGACGCCTGGAGCGTGAGTCTATCGCCTAGAGGTGACCTTCTGTAGATCGGTCAGAGGAGTGCGGGCCGTGGAGACGGTTGCACGGGAGTCTTTGGCTGATGGTTGTTCGAGATTCGAGGACGAATCTAGATTGGTGGGGTAGAATTGTAACACCCTTAAATCAATTTGTGCGTTTTGGGTGAGGGTGTCGATCGACACCAAGGTGGTGTCGGTCAACACCATTGTTTTTCCGGTTCGATCGAATTGATTTAATTACCGATTTGGTTCGGTTTGGTTTTAAGAAACCATTGAACCGGGTTAATTAAGCGGGTTTCGACACAAGAAGGGTTTTGGAAGTTTATTTTGTCGCCGCTTTGTTGTTTTTGAGGGAAAGGAGAGAAAAGCTTTGTTCCTGAGATTTTGAAAGAGATTGGTGAGATTCCTGGCTGTTCTTGAGAGTTTTGGAGCTAGAAGAGATCTAGAAGCTTGCTAGGAGGGTTGGATTCGTTGCTATTGGTTTTAATCTTCCTGCAAAGAGGTGAGTGCATGACCATGGCTTATCTATGCTAAGATCTCTAGTTTTTATGTGATTTGGTGCTTAAGTGGTTGTTTTCTTTGAGTTTCTATGGTATTTCGTCGCTGTTTTGGCTGGGTTTGGCTTCTGGGAATGCATGGAGCGGATTGGAGAAGATTGGAGGCGAGATTCAGAGTTTTTGATCGAAGGAAATCGCTGTTCGGCATCGGTGTCGGTCGACACCAACGCGAGGACGGCTCAAGACTTTGGCGAATTTCGATCGATGCCATGTGGAGGTGTCGGTCGACACAAACTAAGGTTTTCAGGAGTGTCGGGCAGGGTGTCGGTCGACACCAGATTGTCAGTGTCGATCGACACCATCTGGTGTCGGGCGACACCATTTTTTCAGCTACGAGGATGATGCATACTTTGTATGTTGCCTGGTTTGTTTTATTGATTGTTGATTGTGGCATGTAGAGATCTTATTTCTTGTGTGTATAGCCCAGTAGATGGGAGGATTGCCTCACTGAGTGTTTATCAAATACTCATGCATCTCAATTTGTGTTTGTGGTACAGGTAAAGGCAAAGTGTGATCGTGGAATCAAGGCAATGAAGAGGAGGATGTTCTAGGGACTCGATTATATGTTGTCTGGCTTTGTTAGGTTGCTAGAGTTGAGTCATTAGAAACATTGCTAGGTTGTTGGTTTCATGTTTCTTGTTGTTTGGTATTTGATTATTGCTTATTCTATGATATTGGATTATTATTGGATTATTATTGGTTATTTGTATGATTATTCCGCAGTTAATTGTGAATGTGGTTAGGTGGCTAGTGGGTATGGGATCATTAGTTGTAGTTTATATATATATATATATATTATTTATTATTAAAAAAAAAAGGGTTGGGTCGTTTACGCTAGGGAAAAACAGAGACAACCGTAGAGAAACGATGTGAAACATACAACGCTCTAAATAATTCATGTAACTAATTCTCTAATAATATATTTAATTTTTCTTTTTGTGTAAATAAATCAAAAATAAATTTAAAACTAATTAATTATGAATTTTCGAATATATAAACTTGAAAGAAAAAATTCTATTCACTGTTTTGGAATCCGGATCGGAATTGGAGATTTCAGAAATTTTTGAAACCTAACTTCCATAACGCATTCGAAAATCCATTAAGAAGCTCGTTGAAAGCTTACGCTTCAATTGCAAAATAATTAACCCATAACGCATTCGAAAATCCATTAAGAAGCTCGTTGAAAGCTTACACTTCAATTGCAAAATAATTAATGTCAAACTAATAAGAAACAATAAATTTTTATATTAGAAAAGTCAAACTAATTTTGCCATTTATAAAAATTGCATACTCTTTTTTATATTATTAAGATCATGCTTAGGAAAATGGCAATGACATGAATTAAATAAGTGAGAGATTTTCAAACTGATTTGAGTTTGATGATATTTTTTACCAACATCACAAAATTTGGAACGATTTTATTAGATGAAACTAAGAAAAATAAGAATAAATAGCTTCGCTCAGCCAAATTAATTTGTATATATATGGCAGTAGATTGTTTGTTTTATATTATCTAATCTATTACTTGCTCAGCTCCATATTTCCATCTTTACTGATCTATCAAGTCGCCAACACATCATCATATTCAAAATATGGTTACCGGAAATGACGATCGACGAACGAAGACTATATCATGAAAAACTCACACGGCTCAAGAGGATTAAGGTGATGTGGATAATACTTTTCAATGTAAAATTTGTTTCTCAAGTCTAGGTAATCTTTAAAAAGCAGTAGCAATATGATCAACAATAAGCAAACCAGTATGAGCAAGAATAACAAGATCGATGTCATTGAAAGAGTTTAGACAATGATAAAGTGAAGTGGAAATATGGTAAAAGTTAAGGAAACTATTAATTAGAATCAAACCCCCATGATCAGGCGCCTCAATGTTATTTCAGAAACATCACATTCTCAATATAGTTTTGAAAGATGAAGAATTTAGAAGGGTAATGTCCATCTTGACCCATCAATACCTTGTCTTCAATTCCTTCGATTTCAACTCTCCTAACACTCTCTTTCTCCAGATTATAGTAGGAAACACAGAATGGACAGGTAGAACAACTTGACGCACAAAAAATGTCACCCGTATCAGTTACCCTTATAGCCTCAAAGGTTGTATTTGGAAAAATAAATTTTTGCTT
Source organism: Camelina laxa (assembly GCA_024034495.1). Lineage (NCBI taxonomy): Eukaryota > Viridiplantae > Streptophyta > Magnoliopsida > Brassicales > Brassicaceae > Camelina > Camelina laxa. The sequence goes on from CM043884.1 coordinate 10,424,687, forward strand.
CGACCATTCCACTTTTTTTGGTTTCATCTAGAACCCATAGCTGAGCAAGACCAGTATGAGGAAAAAGCACTAGGACACCTAGTATTCCCTTATAGTTTATTAGACACAGAAGGTCGACATAGATTTTTATTTGTATAAAACTAAATTTCTCAAACCTAACATCAAAACATACTATCATAGAATTAGAATGTTTGTAATATAAAACGCCATTGGTGCATATCGCGTTGCTCATTTTCCGAGGATAATGCGGAAACGAACATTCAACCTTTCTCCATGAGAGTTCTCCTCCAGTCCCTAGTGTCAAAACTTGATGCTCTTTGGAAGATGTTATGCACAAAACCTTGAATTGTTTCTCGATAGGATCATACCCGAGAAACCTTTTCGAATGACTATCCGACACTCCCAGTTTAGGTAATGGTATCTGCTGACCCGTGCAAGGGTTCCATATCCCATAAACCCTATCTATCTTTCCATTTAACCTCCTCTTCCTATGGTTCAGATAGATAAATCCATGAACACATTGAAAACTTCACATGCACCAATTTCCAGAAAACTCGATAAGATAGTCAATTGCTACAACACTAATTACATTCTCATCAAAATTTCGAGGCTGAGGGGATAGCAAGAGGTGACACTTGCTGCCACATCTGAAGGTGAACAAAAGATGCGGCCGAGGTAATGACCTGGTGAGGAAAGATTCCGCGAAATCCGGACTTCGAAGTATGGACGACCATTGCTTTGACACTAAACGACATATTGCGATGGAATATGTAGGTAATCTTGAGAGTATCTCGATGATGGTTAGGGTTTAGATTTTATAATTAAACAAAATGCTATGTCGGTTTGGGTTTACAAAAGAGTGGTTAGAGTTTAGGGTTTGGATTTTACAATTAAACGAAATTATATGTTGGTTTGGGGTTACAAAAGAGTGGTTAGGGTTTAGATTTTACAATTAAACAAAATTATATGTCGGTTTGGATTTACAAAAGAGTGGTTAGGGTTTAGATTTTATAATTAAACAAAATTATATATCGGTTTGGGTTTATAAAATAGTGGTTAGGGTTTAGATTTTATAATTAAACAAAAATATATGTCGGTTTGGATTTATAAAATAGTTGTTAGGGTTTAGATTTTATAATTAAAGAAAATTGTGTTTTAATTTGTGTTTATAAAAAGAGTGATTTGGGTTTAGAGATGTTATAATTTAAAACTATAATATAATGTTTTGAATTAATAATTTTAATTGTTTCCTTAATTAATAATTTGTTTCCTTAACTAAGAGGGGTTGAATAAAAGTAGTTCACCCTATTGTCCAATGAATTATATATGCGAGAGATGTTCAAAGTGATTTAAGTTTGATGACATTTTTACCAACATCACGAACGATTTTATTTGATGAAACTAAGAAAAATAAGAATAAATGGCTTTGCTCAGCCAAATGAATTTGGATTTGGAGAAACCTAGGACAATCTCTTTGATGTTTTTACCAAGGCATGTATTGATCCATGAGATGACTTTATCTTCTACACCAAAACGACTCTGTCAATCTTCGATCTTTTGTATTGGTTGAATACTTTTTCGATGATGCCAACAGCCTCTAACTGACTACGTCTTTTAGAATATATTCCACTGAAATCGAGATTAAGAGATTGTATATCTGTATTCTTAAATCTTTTGGACAGAATTCGATTTCGTAAAAGAGATTGCACTGGAAGTAACTTAGACAATATGTGCTCCACTAGATTGTCAAGAATGTTTTCAGTAAGTTTCATGATCTTATTTGAGGATCTTTCCATTTCTCTTCTCTTAGAAGGAGAGCCATGGATTTCACTAGTAATAAGATATGATATATAAAAATATATAAATATATATATATATATATATATATATTATGGGAAAGAAATATAATTATATCATTTGCTTTTGTTTTAGTTAAACCTATATTTCTTTCCTTTTGTCATTTAAGAAATACAGTATAATAATTACGCCATATTATAAATTTGACTTTTGTAAAAAAGACTTGTTTATTTTTAGAAGAAAGTTAACAACATATATATATATATATATATATTAATTAATTAACTGTGTACAAAAAAACTTTAGAGTTATTTCATACCAGCAAAAATTATTAGCTATAGAAATTGTCTCCATAACTATATAAAACGTTTTCCATATGTTATTAGTTTTATTAATAACTTGATATCCCAATATTTGTCAAAAGAAATTATTATTATTGACAGATAAAAATTGGTTATTTTGTAATTTGAACTAATAAATTAGAAATTTGACTTTTATAAATTTTGTTTTAACACAACTGATTTTTCTATTTTTTTAAATTGTGTATATGAAATAAAAATGAGAATTTTTTAGAACACACATTTTTGAGAAACTGCTTTCAAAAATAGCTCTTTTATTGGCAACTTTCATGTATGCCCTCATTTATTCAATGACCATTTTACCTCTACTTAAAAATCATTTTAGCCAACAAAATCAAAAATAAAAATTATCCGCCAAAACAATTCCGACATATATTTTGGCCAAAATCTTTTCCGTCAAAAAAATTTTACAAGACTTTTATAAAGTTGAAACAATTTAAAAATATTTATAAGATATTTATAAAGTTTTTATAAGTAGAAAGCTTATAAAAACTTTATAAAACACCTTATAAAATCATATAAAAAACCTTATTAAAACCTTATAAAAACATAGAAAAACCTTACAAAAATCTTATAAAAACTCTACAAAAAATCTTATAAAAACCTTATAAAAACTTTGCAAATGTCTTATAAAAATCTTATAAAAGTATTATAAAAACCTTATAAAAAGAGGCTTCAGATATTTAACAAGGTTTTTATAAAGTATAAATTTTAGAATTTTTGGTGGAAAAATCCAATTTCGTTATTTTGGCAAAAGCAACAAAAATTCAAATCTTAAATAATAGAAAGAGAACCAAGATTTTCATATAGAAGATAAACAATAGAGATACAAAGCCAGTTCAAATCAGATAGAAGATCAGAAGAAGAAAAAAAACAAACTGTACTGAGAGCTGTGATGTTTCGAACACACCAAACGAACAACGATAGTTTGGCATAGTTGGGAACAACCTGAGTTCAAACTTTGGTAACTTTGATCCCAGAAATATGCTCTTAATAAAATTTGTTCTTGCATAATCTAGTACCCAAGCATTGTTCTTTGCATTTTTTGGTATCACCAACTTCAACTTCACTAGAGATGGTGCGTTCTTGGCAAAGAACTCTATGATATCATGCTCATGCGAGTAGCCTTTATATCCAAAAATCTTAACTTTCTTGAGAAAAAGATACTTGGTGTTCGAGTTATTCTGAATTTCATCCTTATGATCACTCTCCCAGAAAGGCAATCGAGGTCCGGAAGTGAAATTGTGAATCTGCATATATTTAAGAACAGCTCATTGGTGGGAATATATATAAAGAGAGAGAGATATAGAGAGAGAGATAGGAGAGAAGAGAGTAAAGAGAGACGCGTCGATCAAAAATCTTCCGAGTCTAGGGCATTCTTTGAAGAATTCAGCTATGTTGAAAAGAGGAAACGTAGGAGCTTTAAAAGTTATCTTCAAGTTTCTCCAGTTCTTAAACTTGAAAAGCAGCTTTTCGAACCTCCTCCTATGTATTTATGCGTGAAAGCCTACATATAATATGTGAAAAACCATCAAAACTCGCTGTAAACAATAAATAATGGTTATGAACAAAAGAAAATGGAGACACTCAGAGATGGAAAAATATATTTGAAAATTACATTGTCACCTATACATGATGAACGTTCTCATAAACTCCAACCAGTTTAAGAATGATGCATGAAATAAATAAATAAATAAAACTATCTATAGTTTTAATAAGGAAAATTAAGTGAAATTTATGTCAAAACAAAATGAACTATGTTCTCTTAATATAAAACTCTGACTCCATTTATGTCTTTCTTATGTAGTAAGTAAATCTCATTTATTGTAACACATAAACCAATTCGTGCGTTTTGGGTGAGGGTAGTCGATCGACACAAGGTGGTTCATTCGACATCAAAATTTCGAGTTCGATCGAAGATTGATTTAATTACGATTTGGTTGGGTTTGGTTTTAGGAAATCATTGACCGGGTTAGGAAAGATTCCGCGACACAAGACTTCGAAGTTTATGGTCGACCATTGCTTGTTTGAGGGAAAGGAGAGGAAAGCTTTGTAATCTTGAGATTTTGAAAGAGATTGGTGAGATTTCTAATGTTCTTGAGAGTTTTGGAGTTTAGGAGAGATGGTAGAAGCTTGCTAGGAGGTTGGATTCGTTGCTATTGGTTTTAATCTTCCTGCAAGAGGTGGTTATGACCATAGATTATACAATTAAACAAAGTTTTATGTCGGTTTGGATTTACAAAAGAGTGGTTAGGGTTTAGATTTTATAATTAAACAAAATTATATGTCGGTTTGGGGTTACAAAAGAGTGGTTAGGGTTTAGATTTTACAATTAAACAAAATTATATGTCGGTTTGGATTTACAAAAGAGTGGTTAGGGTTTAGATTTTATAATTAAACAAAATTATATATCGGTTTGGGTTTATAAAAGAGTGATTTGGGTTTAGAGATGTTATAATTTAAAACTATAATATAATGTTTTGAATTAATAATTTTAAAATTGATTGATATACAGATTTTGTTTCCTTAATTAATAATTTGTTTCCTTAACTAAGAGGGGTTGAATAAAAGTAGTTCACCCTATTGTCCAATGAATTATATATGCGAGAGATGTTCAAAGTGATTTAAGTTTGATGACATTTTTACCAACATCACGAACGATTTTATTTGATGAAACTAAGAAAAATAAGAATAAATGGCTTTGCTCAGCCAAATGAATTTGGATTTGGAGAAACCTAGGACAATCTCTTTGATGTTTTTACCAAGGCATGTATTGATCCATGAGATGACTTTATCTTCTACACCAAAACGACTCTGTCAATCTTCGATCTTTTGTATTGGTTGAATACTTTTTCGATGATGCCAACAGCCTCTAACTGACTACGTCTTTTAGAATATATTCCACTGAAATCGAGATTAAGAGATTGTATATCTGTATTCTTAAATCTTTTGGACAGAATTCGATTTCATAAAAGAGATTGCACTGGAAGTAACTTAGACAATATGTGCTCCACTAGATTGTCAAGAATGTTTTCAGTAAGTTTCATGATCTTATTTGAGGATCTTTCCATTTCTCTTCTCTTAGAAGGAGAGCCATGGATTTCACTAGTAATAAGATATGATATATATATAAAAATATATATATATATATATATATATATTATGGGAAAGAAATATAATTATATCATTTGCTTTTGTTTTAGTTAAACATATATTTCTTTCCTTTTGTCATTTAAGAAATACAGTATAATAATTACGCCATATTATAAATTTGACTTTTGTAAAAAAGACTTGTTTATTTTTAGAAGAAAGTTAACAACATATTTATTTATATATATATATTAATTAATTAACTGTGTACAAAAAAACTTTAGAGTTATTTCATACCAGCAAAAATTATTAGCTATAGAAATTGTCTCCATAACTATATAAAACGTTTTCCATATGTTATTAGTTTTATTAATAACTTGATATCCCAATATTTGTCAAAAGAAATTATTATTATTATTTTGACAGATAAAAATTGGTTATTTTGTAATTTGAACTAATAAATTAGAAATTTGACTTTTATAAATTTTGTTTTAACACAACTGATTTTTCTATTTTTTTAAATTGTGTATATGAAATAAAAATGAGAATTTTTTAGAACACACATTTATTGAGAAACTGCTTTCAAAAATAGCTCTTTTATTGGCAACTTTCATGTATGCCCTCATTTATTCAATGACCATTTTACCTCTACTTAAAAATCATTTTAGCCAACAAAATCAAAAATAAAAATTATCCGCCAAAACAATTTCCGACATATATTTTGGCCAAAATCTTTTCCGTCAAAAAAATTTTACAAGGCTATTATAAAGTTGAAACAATTTAAAAATATTTATAAGATATTTATAAAGTTTTTATAAGTAGAAAGCTTATAAAAAATTTATAAAACACCTTATAAAATCTTATAAAAAACCTTATTAAAACCTTATAAAAAACATAGAAAAACCTTAGAAAAATCTTATAAAAACCTTATAAAAACTTTGCAAATGTCTTATAAAAATCATATAAAAATATTATAGAAACCTTATAAAAAGGCTTCAAGTATTTAACAAGGTTTTTATAAAGTATAAATTTTAGAATTTTTGCGGAAAAATCGAATTTCGTTATTTTGGCAAAAGCAACAAAAATTCAAATCTTAAACAAAAGAAAGAGAACCAAGATTTTCATATAGAAGATAAATAATAGAGATACAAAGCCAGTTCAAATCAGATAGAAGATCCATAAGATAAACAAATTATAGTGAGAGCTGTGATGTTTCGAACAAACCAAACGAGCAACGATAGTTTGGCATAGTTGGGAACACCCTGAGTTCAAACTTTGGTAACTTTGATCCCATGAAATATGCTCTTAATAATGTTTGTTCTTGCATAATCTAGTACGCAAGAATTGTTCTTTGCATTTTTTGGTATCACCAACTTCAACTTCACTAGAGATGGTGCGTTCTTGGCAAAGAACTCTTATCAAATCATGCTCATGCGAGTAGCCTTTATATCCAATAATCTTAACTTTCGTGAGAAAAAGATACTTGGTGTTCGAGTTATTCTGAATTTCATCCTTATGATCACTTTCCCAGAAAGGCAATCAAGGTCCGAAAGTGAAATTGTGAATCTGCATATATTTGATATATATATATATATATATATAGAGAGAGAGAGAGAGAGAGAGAGAGAGAGAGAGAGAGAGAGAGAGAGAGAGAGAGAGAGAGTAAAAGAGAGACGCACATCGATCAAAAATCCTTCGAGTCTAGGGCATTCTTTGAAGAATTCAGCTATGTTAAAAAGAGTGCAAAACGTAGGAGCTTTAAAGGTTATCTTCAAGTTTCTCCAGTTCTCAAACTTGAAAAGCAGCTTTTCGAGTTTTCCTCCTCCTATGTATTTATGCGTGAAAGCCTACATATAATATGTGAAAAAACCATCAAAACTCGCTGTAAACAATAAAAAAATGGTTATGAACAAAAGAAAATGGACACTCAGAGGTGGAAAAATATATTTGAAAATTACATTGTCACCTATACATGATGAACATTCTCATAAACTCCAACCAGTTTAAGAATGATTGATGAAATAAATAAATAAATAAAAGTATCTATAGTTTTAATAAGGAGTAAAATTAAGCGAAATTTATATCAAAACAAAATGAACTATGTTCTGTTAATATAAAACTCTGACTTCCTTTTATGTCTTTCTTATGTAGTGAAGTAAATCTCATTTATACAGAATTATAGATCATATACCTTCTCAAAAATGTATAAAATCGTATACTATGTAAGTCTACAAATCTTAACTAAAACCTATTGGTAAGTAGATAAAGAAAGTCAAACAGGTAAAAACAGAGACCACCGTAGAGAAACCATGTGAAACATACAACGCTCTAAATAATTCATGTAACTAATTCTCTAATAATATATTTAATTTTTCTTTTTGTATAAATAAATCGAAAATAAATTTAAAACTAATTAATTATGAATTTTCGAATATATAAACTTGAAAGAAAAAATTCTATTTACTGTTTTGGAGTCTGGACCGGAATTGGAGATTTCAGAAATTTTTGAAATCTAACTTCCATAACGCATTCGAAAATCCATTAGGAAGCTCGTTGAAAGCTTACACTTAAATTGCAAAATAATTAATGTCAAACTAAAAAGAAACAATAAATTTTTATATTAGAAAAGTCAAATTAATTTTGCCATTTAGAAAATTTGCATACTCTTTTTTATATTATTAAGATCATGCTTAGGAAAATGGCAATGACATGAATTAAATAAGTGAGAGATTATCAAAGCGATTTGAGTTTGATGATATTTTTACAAACATCACAAAATTTGGAACGATTTTATTAGATGAAACTAAGAAAAATAAGAATAAATAGCTTCGCTCAGCCAAATGAATTTGTATATATATGGCAGTAGATTGTTTGTTATATATTATCTGATCTATTACTTGCTCAGCTCCATATTTCCATCTTTACTGATCTATCAAGTCGCCAACACATCATCATATTCAAAATATGGTTACCGAGAAATGACGATCGACGAACCAAGACTATATCATGAAAAACTCACACGGCTCAAGAGGATTAAGGTGATGTGGCTAATAATTTTCTATGTAAAATTTGTTTCTCAAGTCTAGGTAATCTTTAAAAAGCAGTAGCAATATGATCAACAATAAGCAAACCAGTATGAGCAAGAATAACAAGATCGATGTCATTGAAAGAGTTTAGACAATGATAAAGTCAAGTGGAAATATAGTAAAAGTTAAGAAAACTATTAATTAGAATCAAACCCCCATGATCAGGCGTGAAACATGGTTTTGATTGTGGTGAATGTGAATGATGATGAATGTACGCAATGAATGGATGGATGGTAAGGTGTTTCAATTCCCCTTATGCAGTTGCAGTATAAGAGGTGTCAATCCAATCTGAGTGTTTGTGAACAGTCAAGATGTGCATAAAGATCTAATTTAAGCCAGACGTAAAGGATGTTTGTCACTAACAATCCTATGATAAAAATGCATAGTGCAGAAAATAAAACTACAAGAACTAGATGCTGAATGTAAATGAACAGAATGATTGTAACAGTAATGAAGGTAAAACAGAAATAGAAACTACTATAATGCAAGAAATAAACCTATGCAAGACAAGCAATGAACAGAAAACTAAATGAATGCAGCAGAAATGAAACAGGACAATCACAAATCATAAACACAAGCTCTGGGGAAGAACTCGAGAAAGCACTCGACCGAGTGTAGGTCGAGTACAGGGTCGAGCTAGACTAAACGTGAAAACAGAGCAACCTTATAAAAACAGAGCAATGCTAAAAACGAATCAAACAACAATCAAGCAACAAGATTAAGACTAAGATATCAATAAACAAAGAAGGTCCTGAGGAGGGAGTCATGGGCTGAACTAATCATTGTGGTTATTTAACTTGGTGAACAAACCTCAAACAAACTTTGAGCTAATCTCTAGACATACTATTCTAAGACATGTTTAATCCACTCTCATGGCAAGAAACAATCAAACATATGCATTTCTAGACTTGCTCTCACATAGTAAAGAATCTACACAAGCAGGCATTAAGCAATACATCTCAAACCAAACAAGACCTCTAATCTCTTAGCAAGCCTAATGGTATGCTCTAGATCTAGCCTTATCTATGCTCCTTAGACATTGGTGTGATGCTAAGATGCTTGAAATCAAACCTTACCTTCTCAGATATAGGATCAACATTAAGAACATCTAGCCTAGAAGAGATCTACAACAATCAAGCTTAACCAAATCAAATAAACCACAAGATCAACCCAGCCTAACCCATCCTCAAGATCCTAAGCAAACTACTCACAAGAACACATGGTGAACAAAGTCAAAAACCCAGAAAATAATGAAACTTGCATCACTAGAAAGATAAAACAGAGATCTTTAATATTGAAAAAGAAATGAAACTCGAATTCTCAATATTAAGAAAGTTATGAAACCAACAATATTGAAGAATTTAGCCTTTTTCAAGTACAAGATCTAAGAAATATAAAAAAATGCAAAAAGAATAATTCCTAAAAGGGTAAAATACTAGGTTTAGAGAGTATCTAAAAAGCTGCCCTCTTTTGTGGCTGCAGGTACAAGGCTTTATATAGGAGGGGAGTGGAAGCCCTAAAAATACTAAAAGACAAAATAGTCAACGGCTCGGTCAACTCGACCTGTGCTCGGTAGAGTGGCAGGTCGAGCTGGCTTCTCTCGTGCGTTCTCCACTCGGTCGAGTCCTCCTCAGCACACGGTCGAGTGTCTGGTCGAGTGTGCAGTCGAGTTGGACTCCGGACCTTGTTATTTCAGCCTTAACTCTCTTGCTTTCCCTTCATGATTGCTTCACTTCTTCCTCAGCATTGCTTCCATGCTCCTTAAGCTCCAAAATCACCTGTTTATGCATGAAAAGATGCAAATGCAATGCAACTAAACTCTAATGCATGATTAGTTCTAAAGCTATGCAATAATGGTGAAAATGGATAGCAAAAGATGCAAAAGATGTGAATATACTAAGGGAAAACATGGTAAAATATATGAACATCAACACCCCAAACTTAGTCTTTGCTTGCCCTCAAGCAAATAAGCAAGACATAAGAAGGTAGGTGAGGTTTGAAAGTGGGATCTCAGCACCTAAAGCTTGCAAATGGACCATCTAGAATCAATGTCCAAGTTACTAGTACTATGATGCAAGTTGAATGAGCTGTACTTAAAGACTTTAGACAAACATATCACAACCTTTAATGATTTGAGCCTTAGATATCCACATGCATTCAAATCAACCATTTCCTTTAACATTCATTCAAGAACATGAATCAATTCTATGCAATGCTTAAACTCATTTGGCTTGGAGGTAAAGGCTTTGAGACAATGATGGTCTCTTTTTAGAGTGGGGCTTATCAATATCAAGGTTCTCTCATAAAAATGGATTGAGCTTTAGAAGAATGCTAAAGGTAAGAGCACCTAGACACATACAAGAATAAAATCTTGTCTACCCAGAGGCACCCAAAGTGTTTATCCTAGCAATCTAAACCCAAATGATCCTAGTGCTACTCTTTAACTTCTTCTTTTCTCTTTCACCCTTTTCTCTTTTGGTTTTCAAGTCTTAGGAGAGGTTTCTTATTTGATCTTTCTAGTGGGATGGGGGATTCTTACTTATTTGCTATGGTTCTCTTTTCTTCTTATTCTTAAGACATACAAGCTTTTTGCTAGACTTTTCTTTTCTTTCTTTTCTTTTCTTTAACTAGAACCATCTTCAACAATTTTTGCTTCCCATCCTCTCACTAGACATTGCTTAAACACAATCTCCTCTTAAAGACTCTACCCTTTCTCTTTCTTTTCTCTTTTTTTTTTTTTTTTTCTTTTCATAACAGCCAAGTCCCAAACCCAACAAGTGAACCACCTAGTCCTATCTAGTTTGAAAAGTGCAAACTAGAACTACACAAGGCTTTACTCTTGTCAGTTTAAACCTAACACTTTCTACCAAGCTCAATCCCAAAATAGGCCTCACACACACAAGAATAAACTAGGCTTGAAAGAAGGGTTGGTTAAGGGTAGGGAAACTGATTCTTAATGAGGAAATCAGCTACTTGGATCAACAAGAGTGGTAAAAAGGAGAAAGATGATCCAAATATGTATATGGTATCCATGAGTTTAAAGCAATGCACACATTGATAATTGAAAGTCAATATTAGGTTCTTATAGATAGGAAATGGTGTCAAATCACAACATGCTTCAATATAGACCAAATATAATGCAGGAATTCAAGGCTTGGTTCAATCTTATGTTTCTAACCACTCAACTAGCATCAAAGTACTATTAACTTGGGCATTGATCCTAGTCTAGTGAATGAGCAAGCTAACAAGGAAATACTCATCATAGATCCTTAATGCAAATATTATACAATCCTACATGAAACATGCTAAACAAGATTCTAATATGCAATGCAAACTACATGAACACTCTTTTTTTTTTTTTTTATAAAGATTTTTTCAAAAATTTTCAAATTTTTATGGGTTTTCTATGCCTTAGATGATTATGCAAATACTAAGATGAGGATGCTAAAAATTTGAAATAAGATCACAAAACACAATGTCAAATGCTATCTCAAACCCTCCCCCAAACTTAAATCACACAGTCCCCTGTGTGAAAGAAATTTGAATGAGGATTCAAGACTAAAACAAAACACAAATATGAAATGCAATGATATTTACAAGTGAAGGTGATATTGGTACCTTAAGAATTGGAGAAGAAGTTGTCCACATCCTCTTGCATGCTGTCAAAGGTGTAGTTGGGGTCTTGTTGGTGACTTGGAGATGGAGATTGGGGCAGCTCGACGATGGCGATCGACCGTGACTCGGTCGAGTGCGTGTCCGAGTGGGGGGTCGAGCTGGCTTGCGAGTCTATTTTTCCAAGTCCAATTCTCTCCAAACCCATCTACACTCTCATTAAACAGCCTGCCCAACACAAACATAAAACAAAAATATCAAAACTACAAGGAAAATAAAGCATATGTACAATGATACCTTAGGGACTTCCTCCCTAGTGAGCTTGTTTAAAGTCACTAAGCTTGACTTCTTCTAGCTCTTCAAGCTTGATTTGGAGACCAAGGAGGTGATGAAATCCCCCTGGTTCGACTTGATAACCGTGGTGTTGTTCCTTAATCACTACCTCCTTAACATTTGAACTTTGTTTCTTCTTAAACTTGAGTCTTGGTCTCGCCTTCTTCAAAGACCTCTTGTTGAGCTTAGCTTGAAGATCCTTCACTAAACCAGCTAGCACTTGAATTGAACCCTTTAGTTCTTGGACAGTCTTAGCTTGGGCTGAACATTTAATCCTTGGATTCCCTCCTTCCTCAAAAACTTCACAACTAGCCTTTTTCCCTATTATAAAGTGCTGACCTTCAATAGTAGGCTGATGAGTAGTATTCTTGATGTCAAACTTCATAGTGAAGTCTTTAGCAAGGTGAAGTTTGATGGTTCCCATTTTAACATCTATTACAGCTCCAACTGTGGCTAAGAATGGTCTCCCCAAGATGAGAGGATCTTCTGGCTCTTGATCCATGTTCATGATCACAAAATCAGTTGGGATTCTTGCCTTTCCTATCTTGACTGGAAGGTTTTCAATTATCCCAAGCACATCCCTCTTGGATCCATCTGCCATGCCAATATAGAGGTTGCAAGGCTTAAAGTATTCATACCCCAACTTTTCAGCCACTGAGTATGGCATTAAGCTCACTGAGGCTCCCAGATCACACAAGCATTTGTTGAAGTGCATGTAACTAATGGAGAAATGTAGATTAAATGATCCAGGGTCTTCAAGTTTTGTTGGTATAACAGCTTCCCCAATTTCTCTTAAGTTCTTCATGTCTTGTTCCTGAGCTTTCATCTTGGATAATTCAAGCAGCATGTCCTTGTAGGAAGGATTCTGAACAAATTTGCTCAAGTCAGGCCCTCTCTCCTCTTCCTTGTAAGCAATGGTAATCTCTTGTATAGCCATTACTTCCTTCAAGACTTTCACTTCCTCTTGCTGCAAAGCCATCACTTCCTCCTTCTTCTCAATGACAACCTCCTGTTGTATGGCCATTACTTCCTTCTTTTCAATGACTACTTCTTCCTTCAAAACCATCACTTCCTCTTTCTTCTCAATGACAACCTCTTCTTTTAAAGCTGTCACTTCCTCTTGTTGCAAAGCCATCATTTCTTTTTTCTCAATAATTTCCCTCAGTTCCCTTATATTTTGTGCCTTGAAACGTCCTGGAAATGGTAGAGGTGGTTTGTAAGCTGGATGAATGTACTTAGCAGGCTTGACAGCTTCTGTGTCCTCGGCTTGATCGACCACTCGATCAGGCACCCAGTCGAGTGCTGGTTCGAGCACCTGGTCGAGTGCACTACTGGATTCAATCTGCTTTGCACAAACTTCACTCTTAACTTCAAGAAATGACCAATCCTCCCCACCTTGAACCTCACTGTCCTCAGTAACAGCATCTTCATAGAGATTAAGAGCTTTAGCTGTAAATTCCCTTGGGTTTGGAATAGCTTCTTCAAGAAGTTGGTTTGGCTTAGGAGTTGAAGTAGAACCAATGGAGCTCTCCATGTACTTGACCTTGGAGTTTAAGTCATTAGAATAGGAATTCAACGTTTGGTGCAGCTCCTCAAACTGCTTTGCTACCTCATTCTGATCATCTGCTTGTCCAATCAACAGTTGTTGCATCATGGCTCTTAAGTCTTGTTCTTGGGCTTGTGAGGTCTGAAACACTGGAGGGTGACACCATTGAGACTGGAATCCTGGTTGATGTTGCCATGATACAGAATGGAACATACTGCTGTGAAACATGATGACTTACTCGAACATGCACTCGGTCGAGCACAGGCTCGAGTGGGTGGTCGAGTCGAATGGGAACTGATGTCTATTTGTATCCGACTTCTGACTCGATCAGGTGCTCGATCACACACTCGGTCGAGTGGTGGTCGAGTTGGTGGTCGAGCTGGTACCTGAAACTTAATCACAGACAAGCAGTAGAAGAAACAAGATCAGTAGTGAACAAGTGGATAAACGAACTTAATCTTAGACTTTTATGGATCCTAATTGTCACAAAAACACACTCAAATAGGCAACGGCGCCAAATTGAAACATGGTTTTGATTGTGGTGAATGTGAATGATGATGAATGTATGCAATGAATGGATGGATGGTAAGGTGTTTCAATTCCCCTTATGCAGTTGCAGTATAAGAGGTGTCAATCCAATATGAGTGTTTGTGAACAGTCAAGATGTGCATAAAGATCTAATTTAAGCCAGACGTAAAGGATGTTTGTCACTAACAATCCTATGATTAAAATACATAGTGCAGAAAATAAAACTACAAGAACTAGATGCTGAATGTAAATGAACAGAATGATTGTAACAGTAATGAAGGTAAAACAGAAATAGAAACTACTATAATGCAAGAAATAAACCTATGCAAGACAAGCAATGAATAGAAAACTAAATGAATGCAGCAGAAATGAAACAGGACAATCACAAATCATAAACACAAGCTTTGAGGAAGAACTCGAGAAAGCACTCGACCGAGTGTAGGTCGAGTACATGGTCGAGCTAGACTAAACGTGAAAACAGAGCAACACAATAAAAAGAGAGCAATGCTAAAAACGAATCAAACAACAATCAAGCAACAAGATTAAGACTAAGATATCAATAAACAAAGAAGGTCTTGAGGAGGGATTCATGGGCTGAACTAATCATTGTGGTTATTTAACTTGGTCAACAAACCTCAAACAAACTTTGAGCTAATCTCTAGACATACTATTCTAAGACATGTTTAATCCACTCTCATGGCAAGAAACAATCAAACCTACGCATTTCTAGACTTGCTCTCACATAGTAAAGAATCTACACAAGCAGGCATTAAGCAATACATCTCAAACCAAACATTGGTGTGATGTCACCCGTATCAGTTACCCTTATAGCCTCAAAGGTTGTATTTGGAAAAATAAAGTTTTGCTTGAACCATTCCACTTTTTTGGTTTCATCTAGAACCCATAGCTGAGCAAGACCAGTCTGAGGAAAAAGCACTAGGACACCTAATTTTCCCTTATAGTTTATTAGACACAGAAGGTCAACATAGATTTTTATTTGTATAAAACTAAATTTTTCAGACCTAACATATAAACATACTATCATAGAATTAGAATGTTTGTAATATAAAACGCCATTGGTGCATATCGCGTTGCTCATTTTCTGAGGATAATGCGGAAATGAACATTCAATCTTTCTCCAGGAGAGTTCTCCTCCAGTCCCTAGTGTCAAAACTTGATGCTCTTTGGAAGATGTTATGTACAAAACCTTGAATTCTTTCTCGATAGGATCATACCCGAGAAAACTTTTCGAATGACTATCCGACACTCCCAATTTAGGTAACGATATCTACTGACCCGTGCAAGGGTTCCATATCACATAAACCCTATCTATCTTTTCATTTAACCTCCTCTTCCTATATGGTTCAGATAGATAAATCCATGAACACATTGAAAACTTCGCATGCACGAATTTCCAGAAAACTCGATATGATAGTCAATTGCTACAACACTAATTACATTCTCATCAAAATTTCGAGGCTGAGGGATAGCAAGAGGTGACACTTTCTGCCACATCTGAAGGTGAACAAAAGATGCGGCCGAGGTAATGACCTGGTGAGGAAAGATTCCGCGAAATCCATACTTTGATGGAAGACCATTGCTTTGACACTAAACGACATATTGCGATGGAATATGTAGGTAATCTTGAGAGTATCTCGATGATGGTTAGGGTTTAGATTTTATAATTAAACAAAATGCTATGTCGGTTTGAGTTTACAAAAGAGTGGTTAGAGTTTAGGGTTTGGATTTTACAATTAAACGAAATTATATGTTAGTTTGGGTTTACAAAAGAGTGGTTAGGGTTTAGATTTTACAATTAAACAAAATTATATGTTGGTTTGGATTTACAAAAGAGTGGTTAGGGTTTAGATTTTATAATTAAACAAAATTATATATCGGTTTGGATTAATAAAATAGTGGTTAGGGTTTAGATTTTATAATTAAACAAAATTATATGTCGGTTTGGATTTATAATATAGTTGTTAGGGTTTAGATTTTATAATTAAAGAAAATTGTGTTTTAATTTGGGTTTATAAAAAGAGTGATTTGGGTTTAGAGATGTTATAATTTAAAACTGTAATATAATGTTTAGAATTAATAATTTTAAAATTGATTGATATACAGATTTTGTTTCCTTAATAAATAATTTGTAGTCTTAACTAAGAGGGGTTGAATAAAAGTGGTTCACCCTATTGTCCAATGAATTATATATGCGGGAGATGTTCAAAGTGATTTAAGTTTGATGATACTTTTACCAACATCACGAAATTTGGAACAATTTTATTTGATGAAACTAAGAAATATAAGAATAAATGGCTTCGCTCAGCCAAATGAATTTGGATTTGGAGAAATCTAGGACAATCTCTTTGATGTTTTTACCAAGGCATGTATTGATCCATGAGATGACTTTATCTTCTACACCAAAACGAATCTGTCAATCTCCGATCCTTTGTATTGGTTGAATACTTTTTCGATGATGCCAACAGCCTCTAACTGACTACATCTTTTAGAATATATTCCACTGAAATCGAGATTAAGAGATTGTATATCTGTATTCTTAAATCTTTTGGACAGAATTTGATTTCGTAAAAGAGATTGCACTGGAAGTAACTTAGACAATATGTGCTCCACTAGATTGTCAAGAATGTTTATAGTAAGTTTGATGATCTTATTTGAGGATCTTTCCATTTCTCTTCTCTTAGAAGGAGAGCCATGGATTTCACTAGTAATAAGATATGATATATAGAAATATATATATATATATATATATATATATATATTATGGGAAAGAAATATAATTATATCATTTGCTTTTGTTTTAGTTAAACATATATTTCTTTCCTTTTGTCATTTAAGAAATACAGTATAATAATTACGCCATATTATAAATTTGACTTTTGTAAAACAGGACTTGTTTATTTTTAGAAGAAAGTTAACAACATATTTATTTATCTATATGTGAATTAATTAACTGTGTACAAAAACACTTTAGAGCTATTTCATACCAGCTAAAATTATTAGCTATAGAAATTGTCTCCATAACTATATAAAACGTTTTCCATATGTTATTAGTTTTATTAATAACTTGATATCCCAATATTTGTCAAAAGAAATTATTATTTTGACAGATAAAAATTTGTTATTTTGTAATTTGAACTAATAAATTAGAAATTTGACTTTTATAAATTTTGTTTTAACACAACTGATTTTTCTATTTTTTTAAATTGTGTATATGAAATAAAATGAGAATTTTTTAGAACACACATTTATTGAGAAACTGCTTTCAAAAATAGCTCTTTTATTGGCAACTTTCATGTATGCCCTCATTTATTCAATGACCATTTTACCTCTACTTAAAAAACATTTTAGCTAGCAAAATCATAAATAAAAATTAACAGCCAAAACAATTTCCGACAAGTTTTCTGGCCAAAATCTTTTCCGTCAAAAAAATTTTACAAGGCTTTTATAAAG
Organism: Camelina laxa; assembly: GCA_024034495.1. NCBI lineage: Eukaryota > Viridiplantae > Streptophyta > Magnoliopsida > Brassicales > Brassicaceae > Camelina > Camelina laxa. The sequence goes on from CM043884.1 coordinate 10,442,509, forward strand.
TTGAAACAATTTAAAAATATTTATAAGATATTTATAAAGTTTTTATAAGTATAAAGCTTATAAAAACTTTATAAAACACCTTATAAAATCATATAAAAAACCTTATTAAAACCTTATAAAAAACATAGAAAAACCTTACAAAAAATCGTATAAAAACCTTAGAAAAATCTTATAAAAACCTTATAAAAACTTTGCAAATGTCTTATTAAAATCTTATAAAAATATTATAAAAACCTTATAAAAAGGCTTCAAGTATTTAACAAGGTTTTTATAAAGTATAAATTTTAGAATTTTTGGCGGAAAAATCCAATTTCGTTATTTTGGCAAAAGCAACGAAAATTCAAATCTTAAATAAAAGAAAGAGAACCAAGATTTTCATATAGAAAATAAATAATAGAGATACAAAGCCAGTTCAAATCAGATAGAAGATTAGAAGAAAAGAAAAACAAATTGTACTGAGAGCTGTGATGTTTCGAACACACCAAACGAGCAACGATAGTTTGGCATAGTGGGGAACAACCTGAGTTCAAACTTTGGTAACTTTGATCCCAGGAACAGGAAATATGCTCTTAATAAAATTTGTTCTTGCATAATCTGGTACGCAAGTATTGTTCTTTGCATTTTTTGGTATCACCAACTTCAACTTCAGTAGAGATGGTGCGTTCTTGGCAAAGAACTCTATGATATCATGCTCATGCGAGTAGCCTTTATATCCAAAAATCTTAACTTCCTTGAGAAAAAGATGCTTGGTGTTCGAGTTATTCTGAATTTCATCTTTATAACCACTCTCCCAGAAAGGCAATCGAGGTCCGAAAGTGAAATTATGAATCTGCATATATTTAAGAACAGCTCATTGGTGAGGAATATATATACATATATATATATATATATATATATATATATATAGAGAGAGAGAGAGAGAGAGAGAGAGAAAAGAGAGACGCACATCGATCAAAAATCCTTCGAGTCTACGACATTCTTTGAAGAATTCAGCTATGTTGAAAAAGAGTGCAAAACGTAGGAGCTTTAAAGGTTATCTTCAAGTTTCTCCAGTTCTTAAACTTGAAAAGCAGCTTTTCGAGTTTTCCTCCCCCTATGTATTTATGCGTGAAAGCTTACATATAATATGTGAAAAATACCATCAAAACTTGCTGTAAACAATAAAAAAATGGTTAGGAACAAAAGAAAATGGAGACACTCAGAGGTGGAAAAATATATTTGAAAATTGCATTGTTACCTATACATGATGAACATTCTCATAAACTCCAACCAGTTTAAGAATGATGCATGAAATAAATAAATAAATAAATAAAAGTATCTATAGTTTTTATAAGGAGTAAAATTAAGTGAAATTTATGTCAAAACAAAATGAACTATGTTTTGTTAATATAAAACTCTGACTCCTTTTATGTCTTCCTTATGTAGTGAAGTAAATCTCATTTATACAGAATTATTGATCATATACCTTCTCAAAAATGTATAAAAATCGTATACCATGTAAGTCTACAAATCTGAACTAAAACCTATTGTTAAGTAGATAAAGTAAGTCAAACACGTACAAATGAGCATTATTACGCTAGGGAAAAACAGAGACCACCGTAGAAAAACCATGTGAAACATACAACGCTCTAAATAATTCATGTAACTAATTCTCTAATAATATATTTAATTTTTTTTTTTGTATAAATAAATCGAAAATAAATTTAAAACTAATTAATTATGAATTTTTGAATATATAAACTTGAAAGAAAAAAATCTATTTACTGTTTTGGAGTCCGGATCGGAAATTGAGATTTCAGGAATTTTTGAAATCTAACTTCCATAACGCATTCGAAAATCCATGAGGAAGCTCGTTGAAAGCTTACGCTTCAATTGCAAAATAATTAATATCAAACTAATAAGAAACAGTAAATTTTTTTTATATTAGAAAATTCAAACTAACTTTGCCATTTAGAAAATTGCATACTCTTTTTTATTTTATTAAGATCATGCTTAGGAAAATGGCAATGACATGAATTAAATAAGTGAGAGATGTTCAAAGCAATTTGAGTGTGATGATATTTGTACCAACATTACAAAATTTGGAACGATTTTATTAGAAGAAACTAAGAAAAATAAGAATAAATAGCTTCACTCAGCCAAATGAATTTGTATATATACGGCAGTTGATTGTTTGTTTTATATTATCTGATCTATTACTTGCTCAGCTCCATATTTCCATCTTTACTGATCTATCAAGTCGCCAACACATCATCATATTCAAAATATGGTTACCGTAAATGACGATCGACGAACCAAGACTATATCATGAAAAACTCACAAGGCACAAGAGGATTAAGGTGATGTGGCTAATACTTTTCTATGTAAAATTTGTTTCTCAAGTCTAGGTAATCTTTAAAAAGCAGTAGCAATATGATCAACAATAAGCAAACCAGTATGAGCAAGAATAACAAGATCGATGTCATTGAAAGAGTTTAGACAATGATAAAGTGAAGTGGAAATATAGTAAAAGTTAAGGAAACTATTAATTAGAATCAAACCCCCATGATCAGGCGCCTCAATGTTATTTCAGAAACATCACATTCTCAATATAGTTTGGAAAGATGAAGAATTCAGAAGGGTAATGTCCATCTTGACCCATCAATACCTTGTCTTCAATTCCTTCGATTTCAACTCTCCTAACACTCTCTTTCTCTAGATTATAGTAGGAAACATAGAATGGACAGGTAGAATGACTTGACGCACACAAAATGTCACCCGTATCAGTTATCCTCATAGCCTCAAAGGTTGTATTTGGAAAAATAAAGTTTTGCTTCGACCATACCACTTTTTTGGTGTCATCTAGAACCCATAGCTGAGCAAGACCAGTCTGAGGAAAAAGCACTAGGACACCTAATTTTCCCTTATAGTTTATTAGACACAGAAGGTCGACATAGATTTTTATTTGTATAATACTAAATTTCTTAGACCTAACATCAAAACATACTATCATAGAATTAGAATGTTTGTAATATAAAACACCATTGGTGCATATCGCGTTGCTCATTTTCCGAGGATAATGCGGAAACGAACATTCAATCTTTCTCCAGTAGAGTCCTCCTCCAGTCCCTAGTGTCAAAACTTGATGTTCTTTGGAAGATGTTATGCACAAAACCTTGAATTCTTTCTCGATAGGATCATACCCGAGAAACCTTTTCGAATGACTATCCGACACTCCCAATTTAGGTAACGGTATCTGCTGACCCGTGCAAGGGTTTCATATCACAGAAACCCTATCTATCTTTCCATTTAACCTCCTCTTCCTATGGTTCAGATAGATAACTCCATGAACACATTGAAAACTTCGCATGCACCAATTTCCAGAAAACTCGATATGATAGTCAGTTGCTACAACACTAATTACATTCTCATCAAAATTTCGAGGCTGAGGGGATAGCAAGAGGTGACACTTGCTGCCACATCTGAAGGTGAACAAAAGACGCGGCCGAGGTAATGACCTAGTGAGGAAAGATTCCGCGAAATCCGGACTTTGAAGTATGGACGACCATTGCTTTGACACTAAACGACATATTGCGATGGAATATGTAGGTAATCTTGAGAGTATCTCGATGATGATATCGGTGGGAAGCGTCTCTATTACATAAGTTTAATCCAATGATTTTGTGTAGCGTCAGATGCGTTTATAGTGAAGCACCAAATCGTTCTTCTGCCTGTTCATGGCGTCTTTTACTCGACAAATTTTGCGCTGCTGGATGAATACAGTTTTACTTGGGGGATAAAGTCAATCGCTTGATACGACTTTACGGGAGGAAACTAGGTTTATTGGTTGTAGAAAAAATATTATGAATCTATGATATATACCTTTTTAGAATGTTTCCTATTTAAATCATTTTCTATTTTCGCATTTCACCAAATGATATTTGTAGGGCTTTTACCGTAATCTGTTTTAAATATAGAATGAATTTAATGAATGAGAAATTAGATAAAACTAAAATGGAAAAAATAAAATTTTTTATTAGATAAAAGTAAATGGTAAAAGCAAAGAAATTAAAGAACAGAAAAGGCAATCAAAGAAACCAGGAACATTTTTTATTAGACAAACTAATTAAATGGAAAACACAAAGAAATTAAAGAACATAAAAGAAAATCAAAGAAAACCATGAACATTTTTTATTAGACAAAACTAATTAAATGGAAAATACAAAAAAAAAAAGGAATATAACGAAAATTTGAGAAACAAATTACAAAAGAACCAAATAGTGATATATAGAGTACAAATCAGCCGAAAGAGCCACGACAGTTGACTGAACCACATAGACAAATCTTGTTGCCTTTGTAAAGCCTCTCATCTTCTCCAATACGCTCTGCAAAAGAAACTCCATAGTCATATGTTAACTCTGTCATCGGAGGAATATGCTTCATCGCAAAAAGCCCAATGCGAACATATGTATCTGATTCAATAGGCTGCCAGAAAGCATTAGGCTTACAGCTGTGATTCATGAATCACGCAACGTTCCCTTTTTCTTTGGCGCTTATCAAGACTTGCGTCGTTAAATTGAAAACTTCAGGGACACTTTCCCAGACATCTTCACACACAAGCTCAGGTTCATAGTTCCACTTAAACCTCATATAAAACCGAGATGAGTCGAACAAGAAGTTATCGTTTTCTTCTACTTCTTCTTTTGTCTTCCTCACACCAGCAAACTCACAGATAAAGGTCCCAGCTCGGATTGGATCCCAAGAACGTACACCCCAACCACACTTTGTTGTCTTGAACACGTCCATGTAAAGCTTCAAACCGTTTTGAACTAATCGGTTTTTACAGTCGTTGGGGCATGAACAAGATTCACCGCATTCGTAAATCAATGGTTTACGACAAACCAAAATTGAGTTATGGTACGGTAACTCGCCACCGTTTCTTTCCATGCACATGCAGCTTTGATGAAAGGATGGCTGACCTTGAAAATTCTGGAATCCAAGTGCTTGGAGATCGATGTTTAAATTGTTATCAAAGGTAAGTTAATTGTATTGATTGAGAGAATTACAATATATATACAGCTTGTAACCTTAGGGTTTAGGACTAATTAATTACATATATAGCCTTATTATACTATCTCCTTATACACCCCCTCAAGATGGAGGCAGTCCTGAACTCCAATCTTGTTAAATAAGGTCTTGAAACGAACATGATGAAGTGGTTTTGTTAGAGCATCAGCAAGTTGATCTTCAGTCGAGATGTGCGCAACACGTAAAGCACCAGATTGAATGTGACCCCGCAAAAAATGATAGTCAATCGCAATGTGCTTCATCCGTGAGTGGAACACCGGGTTTGCACACAAGTAAGTTGCCCCCATATTATCACAGTACACAACCGGCGCTGTTGGTAACGAGATGCCTAACTCAGAGAGTAAGGAACAAATCCATTTTAACTCGGATGCAGTATTTGCCACCGCCCTGTACTCATCCTCCGTGGATGATCTTGCAACACTCCTTTGCTTCTTAGACGACCAGGAGACCGGGCTTCCTCCAAAGTAGACGATGTATGCATTTGTGGAGATACAGTCACCCACATCACCACCCCAATCAGCATCAGAGAAGGCATGAACAGAGAGAGGACAGTCAGACCTGAGAAATATGCCATGTGATTTGGTGCCTGCAAGATACCTCAATACACGTTTTGCTGCTGACTAGTGAGCGGTGGTTGGCCGGTGCATAAACTGTGACAACCTATTTACAACAAAAGCAATATTAGGTCGCGTGAAAGACAAATACTGAAGGCTTCCAATGACCATGCGATATTGTTTTGCATCCGGGAGCACCATGCCAGAATTGATTGTCAGCTTCGGAGTGTGTGACATCGGAGTTGTAACCACATTCGCTTCAAGCATGTTTGTTCGTGCCAATAAGTCTGTAATATACTTCCGCTGCATGAGATGCAATCCGTGACGAGTACGAGTAGCCTCAATACCAAGAAAATAGCTCAGAGGACCGAGATCCTTGAGGGAGAAGCGTGAAGCAAGCGATGCGTTGAAAGGTCGATCAAGATGTGAGGGCCCTGCGATGATAATATCATCAACATACACCAATACGTAGAGAAAATCACCATTGTGCTTGTAAGTGAATAATGAGGTATCGGATAAGCTATTTGTGAAACCAGCTTCCTCACATCCGCCTCATCTATCGGTATCTGATGATAACCAGACGCCAGATCTACCTTGGAGAACCAAGTAGCACCTCTCAACTGATCCAACAACTCATCGATCCTGGGAAGAGGGTACTTGTTCTTCACATTGACCCGGTTCAAACCCCGGTAATCAATACACAACCGGAAACTCCCATCCTTCTTCTTAACAAATAACACCGGCGCTCCCCACGGTGATACACTAGGACGGATGAATCCCTTACTCAACAAATTCTCTAGCTGCTTCTTCAGCTCTGCCATCTCTGCTGGAGCCATCCTGTAAGGAGCCTTGGATAACGGCGTTGCCCCCGGTTCCATTTCATTAGTAAAAGGATCCGACCGAGATGGTGGTAATCCCTGTAATGACTGAAACACATCCTCAAACTCCTCAACTACCAGAATACCGCTAACCGTAGACTTCCCTACTGATTCTGGCATCGAAATGGTAACCATATAAGCCTCACGGCCCTTCTCGATCATCTTCCCGGCCTGAATGGCCGAGATCATGAGACTCCCCGAAGTCGGTCTAACTCCCTCAAAAACCAACTTCCCTCCTGCGCGATCAAACTCCACTCTACCCTGATAGCAATCCAAATGCACCATATGCCGATACAACCAATCCATCCCGAGAATGACATCATACAACTCCATCGGACTGATAAGAAATACCGCAGGCCACGACTCTCCTGCAACCTGAATATCAACTTCCTTTGCCTGGCCAAAAACCCTCAGAAACTTGCCTCCCGCAACTCTGACAACTCCCGTACGCTCCCCGGGATCTCCTCTGATACCCGCACTCTCTGCGCACTCTGGAGTAATGAAGCTATGAGTAGCTCCAAAATAAAACATAACATGGGACTTAAACCCGCCCACAAATAAGGTCCTTACGCAAAACTCATGTGTTGAGAACCTAACACTTTATCACAGGAAAAACATAAAATCTGAACTACCGAAAATCACAAAGTAATGTACCAGAAGTTATACCTGTGATCGCTCCAGCACTGGTCCCACCAGGCTCGACCGTCGTGTAAACCCGTGGTGCGTGCTCAATCTGCGCCACCTGCTGACCTCCAGGCTGCACCTGCTGCAACGCTGCCACTACTGCTGGCTGCAACTTGGGACAATAGGGCTTGATGTGCCCTTGCTCCCTGCAGTAACAACATACACGAGCCGCTGTCATCGGAGCACTCCTCTTGGGACAACTAGCAACCTTGTGATCCTTGCTCCCACACTTGAAGCAACTCGCACCACTCTGCGTCTGCGTAGCCTCCCATCTCCTCTTGGTCCCCTGCATAGGCTTTCCGCCCCTGCTAGAACCTCCCTGCTGAGCCTTACCAGGCTGAACCGCGGGACTAACCGCCACTGACTGTGCCCGGATATCCTGCTCAATCTCTGTTGCAGTCTCAACCAGCTGTGCACGCGTAGCATAACTAAGTCCCCTGCAATAGACCCTCAAGTCCTCACGAAGATCCCTCATAAACTTCTTGATCTGGGCCTCCTCGGGCTCCATAGCCCGACCCCCATAACAAATAAGTCGACTGAACTCCAAGTCCAGCTCCCGCACTGACCGTGTCCCCTGAGACAACTGAAGGAACTGCACCTCCACCCGGTCCAAAGCCTCTCTCGGAAAATACTTGCGGTTGAACTCCAAGACGAAGTCAGCCCAAGTCATCTCCCTCTGCACTCTCCTAGCAGCCACTGCTCTCCACCAAAACTGAGCATCACCACTCAAATGGTGGACCCCTATGTCCACCCAAAACTCCTCACCGTGGAATCATAAAGTAGGCTCGAAGAGGATGTTCTAGGACTCCATGCCACACACAATTGACTAACTCACATAATCAATCAAAGCATGCAAATCCCAAACATCTACAGCACAAAGCCTAGTGAACCCAAACCTAGAACCGTAAGGGCTCTAATACCAAACTGAAACGACCGACCCTATTTTTTAAAATAATAAATAATAAATATAATATAATAAATAAACTACAACTAGTGGTCCCATACCCACTAGCCACCTATCCACAATCACAACCAACAGCGTAATAACAATGCCAATAACAAATAAATAATATCCAATAAATATAATAACCAATAGAACAATACCCAGTATTAATTCCAATCATAAACTAATGAACCAAACAACATAAACCAGTGAACCAGCAATCCTAAGCAACATTCTAGGACTCAACTCTAGCAACCTAACAGAAGCTAGACAACCAAGCGAACCACTAAAACATCCTCCTCTTCATTGCATTGATTCCACGGTCACACTTTGCCTTTACATGCACCACAAACACATATTGCAATGCATGAGTATTTTATAAACACTCAGTAAGGCAATCCTCCCATCTACTGGGCTATACACACAAGCAATAGAATATCAATAACCAACACACAACAATCAACAACCAATAAATAACAAACCACGACTCATCATCGACCGACGCCAACATGCATCGACGGATGCCAAATGGGGGAAGCATCGATCGACACAGAAGCTGCATCGACCGATGCAAGTGAACTTGCATCGACCGATACCCAATCCGCATCGACCGACGCATGCTCGACGTAACACGAAAACCCTAGAGTTTTACGCGCCGTCCTCGCACTTGCATCGACCGACGCAAGATATGCATCGATCGACGCAACGTCGAGCATCGTAATTTTCCCTGAAGCTTCTCACCGGATCTTTGTACCTAAAACCACAAAACTCGATCCCAAGCCATAAGAAAGCTTCCTAACGCCCATAGCAACGATCTAACAAGTCTAACATCACACAACAAACAGATTAAAGAGTCCTCTAGCTTAGATAAGCCATGGTCATGCACTTACCTTTGCCAAGACAAAACTGAACCCCAAACAAACACTAGAACACCCCTAGCAAGCTCCTACAACGATCCCAGTTACAAAACTCTACAGGAACAGCCTCAAATATCCAGGAATTGCCAAGAACACCAAGAACACTTCTCTTTCTCTTTCGTTTCTCTCAAAAGCGGCTAAACACGCCTAATGAGACAAAACACGAGCTTAAGGGTCTTCCTTTACCCAAAACGCAGCGTTTGACTTAAGTCAAAACGCAGGAACTCGACCTTGCATCGACCGATGCAACATCTACATCGACCGATGCAACTCCCAAACCAGGATTTCGGTTACTATAAATTAAATTGATGAGTGAAAAACAAAAAACAAAACCAAAAAGATAGAAGTTCTCCTTGTTGTTTTCAAAAATATTTGGATTGAAGTTCATAAAATTTTTGAGAAAGTAATATTTTCAATTTGAAAATTATGTGTGATTGTTGAGTTTATATCAACAAAACAAGCAAATCAAGTTAAAATTTTGAGCCCCTTAGTATTCCTTTTCCTTAAATCAAAACAAATTAAAATATTTATTTATTAAATTACATATTAAAAACATTTAATCTTGACATTTAACTCACATATTAATATAAAATTATAATCATATAAATTATGCATTAACTATATTTCTCCACTCAATTGTATTAGAACAAATAATAAATTAGAATTGTAACTATCATTTTTTAAAAATAATTTTTTAATCACTTCTCTTCATATAAATATTCATTCTTATTCTTTCATTCTCTCATCCTTTTCCACTATATCTCAAAAAATAAATTTTGGGTTTTTTTGTTATTGTTGTTGTATGGGTTAAAAAAAATTAATTCAAATATCATTGTAAACACATAATTCTAAATTTTAGTTATAAAGTTTGTATGATATGTATATCTAACATTGTTTATATATATATAAGGTTTCACTCTCTCCTTATTGGTTCATTTAGCATTTAATTTCTAAAAGAATCATATTTATTTTTAATTCAATAAAAATATAATAATGTACATTAATCTAGACTTTAAATCCACACTTTACTACTAAATTGTAACTGAAATTACATAGATTATGAATTGACTATTTTGTTTCATTCAAACACACTATAAATTATAATTAACTCTTCTATTTATATAATTTTAGAAATCTAACTTTCATCCCTTGAAATTCTAAAAATAACTATTCTCACATTATCATCCACCATATCTCACATTCTAAATATTTTCTTTGTTTTGATTATGTTCTTGCATGGGTTCAAAACTCATGGTAAAAGTGTGATTATATATTTTGTTAGATTTATCTTATATTTTGTTCAATTTTATTTATTTATTTTTATGTATTTCTTCCTTCCATCTTTGTCTTCTTATTATTTTCAATTTTTAATTACATATATAATAAAATTTTGGTGGCTGTAAGAAAATTTATCGATGCAGATTCAACAACACTAATTTCAATCAAAGCCCAATGATGAAATCAAGCTAAAGAAATCATCTTCATTTATGTATATTGAAACAAGATATTTATGGTGGAAAGGTTAAGATGGAATGGATGATGATGAATGTATGCAATGAATGGATGGATGATAAGGTGTTTCAATTCCCCTTATGCAGTTGCAGTATAAGAGGTATCAATCCAATCTGAGTGTTTGTAAACAGTTAAGATGTGCATAAAGATCTAATTTAAGCCATATGTAAAGGATGTTTGTCACTAACAATCCTATGATGAAAATGTAAAGTGCAGAAGGTAAACTAAATGAACTAAGAACTAAATGCAAATGAAACAGGATGATTAAGACAGTAATGATGCAACCAACAGAAATAGAAACTAAGCTAAAGAACTAATGCAAGACAATAATGAACAGGACACTAAATGAATGCAGCAGAAATGAAACAGGAATGAAACAAGACAATCACAAATCATAAACAGCAGAGTTCTGGGGATGAACTCGAGCCAGCACTCGACCGAGTGTAGGTCGAGTGAGTGGTCGAGCTAGACTAAACGCAGAAACAGAGCAATGCAATAAAAACAGAGTAATGCAAAGACGGATCAAACTACAATCAAGCAACATGATTAAGACTGTAAAATCAATAAACAAGGAAGGACTTGAGGAGGGATTCATGGGCTGGACTAATGATTGAGGCTATCTAACTTGATCAACAAATCTCAAACAACATGAGCTAATCTCTAGACATATGTATCTAAGACAAGTTTCTCCCACTCTCATGGTCAAGAAACAATCAAACCTATGCATTTCTAGACTTGCTCTCACATAGTAAAGAATCTACACAAGCAGGCAGTAAGAAATATGTCTCATACCAAACAAAACCTCTAATCTCTTAGCAAGCAAGATGGTAAGCTCTAGATCTAGCCTTATCTATGCCTCTTAAACATTGGTGTGATGCTAAGATGCTTGAAATCAGATCCTACCCTCTCAGATATATGATCAGCATTAAGAACATCTACCCTAGAAGAGATCTACAACAATCAAGCTTGATCAAGCCAAACAAACCTCATTCACAACCCAGCCTAACCCATCCTCAAGATCCTAAGCTACTACTCACAAGAACACATGATAAACATCAAAATCATAAACCCAGAAAAGATTGAAACTTGCATCATTAGAAAGATAAAACAAAGATCTACAATATTGAAAAAGAAATGAAACTTAAATTCTCAATATTAAGAAAGGAAGAATTTAGTCTTTTCAAGTACAAGATCTAGGAAAATAAAAAGCAAAAAGAATAAATCCCAAAAAGGGTAAATACTAGGTTTAGAGAATATCTAAAAAGCTGACTACTTTTGTGGCTGCAGGTACAAGGCTTTATATAGGAGGGGAGTGGAAGCCCTAAAAATGCTAAAAGACAAAATAGTCAACGGCTCGGTCAACTCGACCTATGCTCGGTCGAGTGGCAGGTCGAGCTGGCTTCTCTCGTGCATTGTCCACTCGGTCGAGTCCTCCTCAGCACACGGTCGAGTGTCTGGTCGAGTGTGCGGTCGAGTTGGACTCCGGACCTTGTTATTTCAGCCTTAACTCTCTTGCTTTCCCTTCATGATTTGCTTCACTCCTTCCTCAGCATTGCTTCCATGCTCCTTAAGCTTCAAAATCACCTGTTTATGCATGAAAAGAGGCAAATGCAATGCAACTAAACTCTAATGCATGATTAGTCCTAAAGCTATGCAATAATGGTGAAAATGGATAGCAAAAGATGTGAATATACTAAGGGAAAACAGGGTAAAATATATGAACATCATATATTTATTTTATTTTCTTAAAGTATGCAATATTGTAACAAAATAAACTATTATAATAGAAATATTAAATCAAATTTTTTAACTCTCTCTTGCCTCCAAAAAAATTTGTAGTACATTTTTTGGTATACTCATCATTATATTTAATTTTTGTGACCCAAAATATACTTATATAAAGATCATTATAATGTTTATTTAATTCAAAATTTTGTAATTTAATGATTTTCTATATAAATTTTTTTTTTGATAATATATTTCCAAAATTTTACTACAAAGAGGAAATCATTAGAATTTAACCTAGCAATATAGCTTAAATTAAGATGAATATAAAAGAGATTAAAAATTAAATTAATCTTAAGAATTTTTTTGTTGCTTTTCATATAATATTATAGGAAATTTATTTAACTTATACTTTAAAAAATAATTATGCAATTTAATTATTAAATGTTTTAGGTAAATTTTGAATAACATAGTAAATTTCTATTTTTATCATTAACAATATTTTTTAAAAATAGCTGGTATATAATGATATTGTATGATTTGAATAAATAAAGTATATTATTGACATTTAGAAAATTTGTTTGTTATATATGTATTTTTAGGAAGAATTTCAAAAATACATCTTTTTCAATACCACTCTTTAGAAATAGCATTCCAAAAAACTTTATTAAAAATATATTCTCAAAAATTTCTCATAATTTTATGGTTATTATAACCTAAAATAAATTAACATAACTAATATAACAATCCCGCACATATGCGCGGGATATTACCTAGTACATCATTTATGTGTAAGAAAACTAAGTTAAAAAAGAAAACCGCATAATAGATGGAACAAATTTTATTCTAATTGCTTTTTGTTTTAATCTTCTACACCTGTGTTCACAACTTCTCAATTTCAGGATGGAGTGAAGAAAAAAAATGTCAAACAATTAGAGAGATTTAGGATTAAACTTGATAGGAAAACTATTGAGAAAAATTAGGTTTCTTATTTGCAAGTCATCTCTTTGATTACAGATTTAAGAGGCAATGGCAGATGCTATCATGATCATAGTTGGAAGGTTACCATCTATACTACAGTGGACATGATAGCTATAAGTGAAACGACCCGATCCGTTTTATTTTTTTTTTAAAAATAAATACAATATATAATTAAGCATCCTATACTACCTAATTAAACCAACTACAATACCAATAATAAACCAACACCCAATAACAAACACAGCGGAAACATATAACATTAATCATCTCAAAGATATAACATCCATACAATAACATTCATAACCATCCTATCCAACAACCTAGCAAAACTCTAAAAATGGTTCCAACATCAATAACATCACCAACAAGACACAAATGAGACCCTACATCATCTTCCTCCTCATTGCCATGATTCCACGTCACATACCTACACACCATAAACAACAATTGAGATGCGTAAGTATTACGGCAAATACTTAGTGAGGCAATCCTCTCATCTACTAGGCTATACACACAAGCAACTGAGAATCAAATGTTAAGCAATCAACAAATAATAACAACCAACCAGGAAAACACGAATCAGACAAGTTGGTGTCGACCGACACTGACCCAAACATGGTGTCGACCGACACCGACTCTACAGTCGCGTTCTGCACGAAGTCGATCGTCGAATCTCCCTTCCAATCCATCCAGAACTCACCCAAACGTCACATGAACCATTAGAGACCTTAAAGCAAACACATCCAACAAGAAAAAAACCAAAACAACACCAAACAAGCAAAACATAAGAGATCTCACGCTTAGATCAGCCATGGTCATGCACTCACCTCTTTGCAGGAAGTTTCTGACCAACAATTACGAATCCCTCACTTCCAGTAAGCTTCTAACACTTCCTTAGCTTCAGATCTCCCAAGAACACCAAGAAATCTCACCAATCTCCCCTAAAATCTCAAGAACACCAAGAAATCTCACCAATCTCCCCTAAAATCTCAAGAACAATGTCTTCTCTCCTTTTCTATTGTTTCAACGGCGACCAACAATAAAACACGACCTAGGTCGTTTTCTCACTTAAATAATTCGGTTCTATGGTTTTACTTAAGCCAAACCGGTCCAAAACGTTAATTAAAACAATCTGGTCGAACCAGAAATTACTGGTATCGATCGACACTACCCTGGTGTCGATCGACACCCATCCCCAAAATCCCCAATTTTTTTCACGGATGTTAAAATTCTCCCCCCCTAACAAAAGATCCGTCCTCGAATCTGAACACACCGCCACTCATCCGCAAAAATCCTCAAACCTTCGTCGCAACGGTTCGCACCATCTAGCCATCTGGTCTACCGCAACCAGGATACCACTGGTCCAAACAATCCTGACCCCCACCGGTCAACAAAAATCATGACCCCACTGGTCCATCCAAACCAGACTCTCTCAAACAACATAATTCTGGTCCCCCCGACCAGCCTGCACCTGACCCTCCCGGTCAACACACAGAAACCCCGAGATTGAACCCCATCAACCCCGAGATCTACATCCGATCTCAACCAGAAACCTGAGAGTGAACCCCCATCAATCTCCTAAAACAACATCCGGTCACAATGGTTATTCCCACGTCATTGAAACTTTTGCCACCAACTCATCTGCTCTTAGGTCGCAACCTTCAAGCCATACCGATCACACTCTCCCCCCCCCGTCTTCGAGCACACTCTCAGACCCCCCCGTCTTTGAGCCATACCGTCTCACCCTCAGGTCGTCACCCTTGAGATCTCGGTACCAGGAGAACCCCATCTCCTTAGGAGAACCCCCATTTCCTCTGCCTCCCTCAGGACCGCAGTCCCTCGAGCTATCGGTATCTAGGGAACCCCCGTCCCCTCAAGAGAACGCCCATCTCCTTATGAGTTGTTTAGGACCCCCCCCCCCGGTCCCTATAGAAAACAGTCATAACGTCTATAAGCATTACTCCAAACGGGACCACCCCCTGTGATCCACGTAGAACATCTCAATATCCTACCAACACCATATTCTCTCCCAGAATATCACCACTACCATGGCCACCCCCAGGCCTCACTCCTATCATCTCAAACACTTCGGTGTTTACAAACACCCTTTCCAAAAAATAGACAAGTTCTACTATTCATAGAACTTTCTATTTTTAGAAACTTTGTATTTATGGCAACTTTCCATTTATAAAAATTGTCTCCATAACTATATAAAACGTTTTCCATATGTTATCAGTTTTATTAATAACTTGATATCCCAATATTTGTCAAAAGAAATTATTATTTTGACAGATAAAATTTTGTTATTTTGTAATTTGAACTAATAAATTAGAAATTTGACTTTTATAAATTTTGTTTTAACACAACTGATTTTTCTATTTTTTTAAATTGTGTATATGAAATAAAAATGAGAATTTTTTAGAACACACATTTATTGAGAAACTGCTTTCAAAAATAGCTCTTTTATTGGCAACTTTCATGTATGCCCTCATTTATTCAATGACCAATTTATCCTACTTAAAAAACATTTTAGCCAACAAAATCAAAAATAAAAATTATCCGCCAAAACAATTTCCAACATATATTTTGGCCAAAATCTTTTCCGTCAAAAATATTTTACAAGGCTTTTATAAAGTTGAAACAATTTAAAAATATTTATAAGATATTTATAAAGTTTTTATAAGTAGAAAGCTTATAAAAAAATTTATAAAACACCTTATAAAATCTTATAAAAAACCTTATTAAAACCTTATAAAAACATAGAAAAACCTTAGAAAAATCTTATAAAAACCTTATAAAATTTTTGCAAATGTCTTATAAAAATCTTATAAAAATATTATAAAAACCTTATAAAAAGGCTTCAAGTATTTAACAAGGTTTTTATAAAGTATAAATTTTAAAATTTTTGCGAAAAAATCGAATTTCGTTATTTTGGCAAAAGCAACAAAAATTCAAATCTTAAATAAAAGAAAGAGAACCAAGATTTTCATATAGAAGATAAATAATAGAGATACAAAGCCAGTTCAAATCAGATAGAAGATCCATAAGAAAAACAAATTGTAGTGAGAGCTGTGATGTTTCGAATACACCAAACGAGCAACGATAGTTTGGCATAGTTGGGAACACCCTGAGTTCAAACTTTGGTAACTTTGATCCCAGGAAATATGCTCTTAATAATGTTTGTTCTTGCATAATCTGGTACGCAAGAATTGTTCTTTGCATTTTTTTGGTATCACCAACTTCAACTTCACTAGAGATGGTGCGTTCTTGGCAAAGAACTCTATCAAATCATGCTCATGCGAGTAGCCTTTATATCCAATAATCTTAACTTTCGTGAGAAAAAGATACTTGGTGTTCGAGTTATTCTGAATTTCATCCTTATGATCACTCTCCCAGAAAGGCAATCAAGGTCCGAAAGTGAAATTGTGAATCTGCATATATTTGATATATATATATATATATATATATAGAGAGAGAGAGAGAGAGTATAAGAGAGACGCACATCGATCAAAAATCCTTCGAGTCTAGGGCATTCTTTGAAGAATTCAGCTATGTTAAAAAGAGTGCAAAACGTAGGAGCTTTAAAGGTTATCTTCAAGTTTCTCCAGTTCTCAAACTTGAAAAGCAGCTTTTCGAGTTTTCCTCCTCCTATGTATTTATGCGTGAAAGCCTACATATAATATGTGAAAAAACCATCAAAACTCGCTGTAAACAATAAAAAAATGGTTATGAACAAAAGAAAATGGACACTCAGAGGTGGAAAAATATATTTGAAAATTACATTGTCACCTATACATGATGAACATTCTCATAAACTCCAACCAGTTTAAGAATGATTGATGAAATAAATAAATAAATAAAAGTATCTATAGTTTTGATAAGGAGTAAAATTAAGTGAAATTTATATCAAAACAAAATGAACTATGTTCTGTTAATATAAAACTCTGACTCCTTTTATGTCTTTCTTATGTAGTGAAGTAAATCTCATTTATACAGAATTATTGATCATATACCTTCTCAAAAATGTATAAAATCATATACCATGTAAGTCTACAAATCTTAACTAAAACCTATTGGTAAGTAGATAAAGAAAGTCAAACAGGTAAAAACAGAGACCACCGTAGAGAAACCGTAGAGAAACCATGTGAAACATACAACGCTCTAAATAATTTATGTAACTAATTCTCTAAAAATATATTTAATTTTTCTTTTTGTATAAATAAATCGAAAATAAACTTAAAACTAATTAATTATGAATTTGCGAATCTATAAACTTGAAAGAAAAAAATCTATTTACTGTTTTGGAGTCTGGATCGGAATTGGAGATTTCAGAAATTTTTGAAATCTAACTTCCATAACGCATTCGAAAATCCATTAGGAAGCTCGTTGAAAGCTTACACTTCAATTGCAAAATAATTAAGGTCAAACTAAAAAGACACAATAAATTTTTATATTAGAAAAGTCAAACTAATTTTGCCATTTAGAAAATTTGCATAATCTTTTTTATATTATTAAGATCATGCTTAGGAAAATGGCAATGACATGAATTAAATAAGTGAGAGATTTTCAAAGCGATTTGAGTTTGATGATATTTTTACCAACATCACAAAATTTGGAACGATTTTATTAGATGAAACTAAGAAAAATAAGAATAAATAGCTTCGCTCAGCCAAATGAATTTGTATATATATGGCAGTAGATTGTTTGTTATATATTATCTGATCTATTACTTGCTCAGCTCCATATTTCCATCTTTACTGATCTATCAAGTCGCCAACACATCATCATATTCAAAATATGGTTACCGAGAAATGACGATCGACGAACCAAGACTATATCATGAAAAACTCACACGGCTCAAGAGGATTAAGGTGATGTGGCTAATACTTTTCTATGTAAAATTTGTTTCTCAAGTCTAGGTAATCTTTAAAAAGCAGTAGCAATATGATCAACAATAAGCAAACCAGTATGAGCAAGAATAACAAGATCGATGTCATTGAAAGAGTTTAGACAATGATAAAGTGAAGTGGAAATATAGTAAAAGTTAAGAAAACTATTAATTAGAATCAAACCCCCATGATCAGGCGTGAAACAAGGTTTTTGATGGTGGTGAATGTGAATAATGATGAATGTATGCAATGAATGGATGGATGGTAAGGTGTTTCAATTCCCCTTATGCAGTTGCAGTATAAGAGGTGTCAATCCAATCTGAGTGTTTGTGAACAGTCAAGATGTGCATAATGATCTAATTTAAGCCAGATGTAAAGGATGTTTGTCACTAACAATCCTATGATTAAAATGCAAAGTGCAGAAAATAAAACTACAAGAACTAGATGCTGAATGTAAATGAACAGAATGATTGTAACAGTAATGAAGCTAAAACAGAAATAGAAACTACTATAATGCAAGAAATAAACCTATGCAAGACAAGCAATGAACAGAAAACTAAATGAATGCAGCAGAAATGAAACAGGACAATCACAAATCATAAACACAAGCTCTGGGGAAGAACTCGAGAAAGCACTCGACCGAGTGTAGGTCAAGTACAGGGTCGAGCTAGACTAAACGTGAAAACAGAGCAACACAATAAAAACAGGGCAATGCAAAAACGAATCAAACAACAATCAAGCAACAGGATTAAGACTAAGATATCAATAAACAAAGAAGGTCATGAGGAGGGATTCATGGGCTGAACTAATCATTGTGGTTATTTAACTTGGTGAACAAACTTCAAACAAACTTTGAGCTAATCTCTAGACATACTATTCTAAGACATGTTTAATCCACTCTCATGGCAAGAAACAATCAAACCTATGCATTTCTAGACTTGCTCTCACATAGTAAAGAATCTACACAAGCAGGCATTAAGCAATACATCTCAAACCAAACAAGACCTCTAATCTCTTAGCAAGCCTAATGGTAAGCTCTAGATCTAGCCTTATCTATGCTCCTTAGACATTGGTGTGATGCTAAGATGCTTGAAATCAAACCCTACCTTCTCAGATATAGGATCAGCATTAAGAACATCTAGCCTAGAAGAGATCTACAACAATCAAGCTTAACCAAATCAAATAAACCACAAGATCAACCCAGCCTAACCCATCCTCAAGATCCTAAGCAAACTACTCACAAGAACACATGGTGAACAAAGTCAAAAACCCAGAAAATAATGAAACTTGCATCACTAGAAAGATAAAACAGAGATCTTCAATATTGAAAAAGAAATGAAACTCGAATTCTCAATATTAAGAAAGTTATGAAACCAACAATATTGAAGAATTTAGTCTTTTTCAAGTACAAGATCTAAGAAATATAAAAAAATGCAAAAAGAATAATTCCCAAAAGGGTAAAATACTAGGTTTAGAGAATATCTAAAAAGCTGCCCTCTTTTGTGGCTGCAGGTACAAGGCTTTATATAGGAGGGGAGTGGAAGCCCTAAAAATACTAAAAGACAAAATAGTCAACGGCTCGGTCAACTCGACCTGTGCTCGGTCGAGTGGCAGGTCGAGCTGGCTTCTCTCGTGCGTTCTCCACTCGGTCGAGTCCTCCTCAGCACACGGTCGAGTGTCTGGTCGAGTGTGCAGTCGAGTTGGACTCCGGACCTTGTTATTTTAGCCTTAACTCTCTTGCTTTCCCTTCATGATTGCTTCACTTCTTCCTCAGCATTGCTTCCATGCTCCTTAAGCTCCAAAATCACCTGTTTATGCATGAAAAGATGCAAATGCAATGCAACTAAACTCTAATGCATGATTAGTCCTAAAGCTATGCAATAATGGTGAAAATGGATAGCAAAAGATGCAAAAGATGTGAATATACTAAGGGAAAACAGGGTAAAATATATGAACATCAACACCCCAAACTTAGTCTTTGCTTGCCCTCAAGTAAATAAGCAAGACATAAGAAGGTAGGTGAGGTTTGAAAGTGGAATCTCAGCTCCTAAAGCTTGCAAATAGACCATCTAGAATCAATGTCCAAGTTACTAGTACTATGATGCAAGTTGAATGAGCTGTACTTAAAGACTTTAGACAAACATATCACAACCTTTACTGATTTGAGCCTTAGATATCCACATGCATTCAAATCAACCATTTCCTTTAACATTCATTAATCAAGAACATGAATCAATTCTATGCAATGCTTAAACTCATTTGGCTTGGAGGTAAAGGCTTTGAGACAATGATGGTCTCTTTTTAGAGTGGGGCTTATCAATATCAAGGTTCTCTCATAAAAATGGATTGATCTTTAGAAGAATGCTAAAGGTAAGAGCACCTAGACACATACAAGAATAAAACCTTGTCTACCCAAAGGCACCTAAAGTGTTTATCCTAGCAATCTAAACCCAAATGATCCTAGTGCTACCCTTTAACTTCTTCTTTTCTCTTTCACCCTTTTCTCTTTTGGTTTTCAAGTCTTAGGAGAGGTTTCTTATTTGATCTTTCTAATGGGATGGGAGATTCTTACTTATTTGCTATGGTTCTCTTTTCTTCTTATTCTTAAGACATACAAACTTTTTGCTAGACTTTTCTTTTCTTTCTTTTCTTTTCTTTAACTAGAACCATCTTCAACAATTTTTGCTTCCCATCCTCTCACTAGACCTTGCTTAAACACAATCTCCTCTTAAAGACTCTACCCTTTTTCTTTCTTTTCTCTTTTTTTTCTTTTCTTTTCATAACAGCCAAGTCCCAAACCCAACAAGTGAACCACCTAGTCCTATCTAGTTTGAAAAGTGCAAACTAGAACTACACAAGGCTTTATTCTTGTCAGTTTAAACCTAACACTTTCTACCAAGCTCAATCCCAAAATAGGCCTCACACACACAAGAATAAACAAGGCTTGAAAGAAGGGTTGGTTAAGGGTAGGGAAACTGATTCTTAATGAGGAAATCAGCTACTTGGATCAACAAGAGTGGTAAAAAGGAGAAAAATGATCCAAATATGTATATGGTATCCATGAGTTTAAAGCAATGCATACATTGATAATTGAAAGTCAATATTATGTTCTTATAGATAGGAAATGGTGTCAAATCACAACATGCTTCAATATAGACCAAATATAATGCAGGAATTCAAGGCTTGGTTCAATCTTATGCTTCTAACCACTCAACTAGTATCAAAGTACTATTAACTTGGGCATTGATCCTAGTCTAGTGAATGAGCAAGCTAACAAGGAAATACTCATCATAGATCCGTAATGCAAATATTATACAATCCTACATGAAACATGCTAAACAAGATTCTAATATGCAATGCAAACTACATGAACACTCTTTTTTTTTTTTTTTATAAAGATTTTTTCAAAAAATTTTAAATTTTTATGGTTTTTCTATGCCTTAGATGCTTATGCAAATACTAAGATTAGAATGCTAATCATTGTGGTTATTTAACTTGGTCAACAAACCTCAAACAAACTTTGAGCTAATCTCTAGACATACTATTCTAAGACATGTTTAATCCACTCTCATGGCAAGAAACAATCAAACCTATGCATTTATAGACTTGCTCTCACATAGTAAAGAATCTACACAAGCAGGCATTAAGCAATACATCTCAAACCAAACATTGGTGTGATGCTAAGATGCTTGAAATCAAACCCTACCTTCTCAGATATAGGATCAGCATTAAGAACATCTAGCCTAGAAGAGATCTACAACAATCAAGCTTAACCAAATCAAATAAACCACAAGATCGACCCAGCCTAACCCATCCTCAAGATCCTAAGCAAACTACTCACAAGAACACATGGTGAACAAAGTCAAAAACCCAGAAAATAATGAAACTTGCATCACTAGAAAGATAAAACAGAGATCTTCAATATTGAAAAAGAAATGAAACTCGAATTCTCAATATTAAGAAAGTTATGAAACCAACAATATTGAAGAATTTAGTCTTTTTCAAGTACAAGATCTAAGAAATATAAAAAAATGCAAAAAGAATAATTCCCAAAAAGGTAAAATACTAGGTTTAGAGAATATCTAAAAAGCTGCCTTCTTTTGTGGCTGCAGGTACATGGCTTTATATAGGAGGGGAGTGGAAGCCCTAAATATACTAAAAGACAAAATAATCAATGGCTCGGTCAACTCGACCTGTGTTTGGTCGAGTGGCAGGTCGAGCTGGCTTCTCTCGTGCGTTCTCCACTCGGTCGAGTCCTCCTCAGCACACGGTCGAGTGTCTGGTCGAGTAAACAGTCGAGTTGGACTCC
This sequence comes from Camelina laxa, assembly GCA_024034495.1. Lineage (NCBI taxonomy): Eukaryota > Viridiplantae > Streptophyta > Magnoliopsida > Brassicales > Brassicaceae > Camelina > Camelina laxa. Next base: position 10,464,968 of record CM043884.1, read on the forward strand.
GGACCTTGTTATTTCAGCCTTAACTCTCTTGCTTTCCCTTCATGATTGCTTCACTTCTTCCTTAGCATTGCTTCCATGCTCCTTAAGCTCCAAAATCACCTGTTTATGCATGAAAAGATGCAAATGCAATGCAACTAAACTCTAATGCATGATTAGTCCTAAAGCTATGCAATAATGGTGAAAATGGATAGCAAAAGATGCAAAAGATGTGAATATACTAAGGGAAAACAGGGTAAAATATATGAACATCAAGGCGCCTCAATGTTATTTCAGAAACATCACATTCTCAATATAGCTTGGAAAGATGAAGAATTCAGAAGGGTAATGTCCATCTTGACCCATCAATACCTTGTCTTCAATTCCTTCGATTTGAACTCTCCTAACACTCTCTTTCTCCAGATTGTAGTAGGAAACATAGAATGGACAGGTAGAACGACTTGACGCACAGAAAATGTCACCCGTATCAGTTACCCTTATAGCCTTAATGGTTGTATTTGGAAAAATAAAGTTTTGCTTCAACCATTCCACTTTTTTGGTGTCATCTAGAACCCATAGCTGAGCAAGACCAGTCTGAGGAAAAAGCGCTAGGACACCTAATTTTCCCTTATAGTTTATTGGACACAGAAGGTCAACATAGATTTTTATTTGTATAAAACTAAATTCCTCAGACCTAACATATAAACATACTATCATAGAATTAGAATGTTTGTAATATAAAACGCCATTGGTGCATATCGCGTTGCTCATTTTCTGAGGATAATGCGGAAACGAACATTCAAACTTTCTCCAGGAGAGTTCTCCTCCAGTCCCTAGTGTCAAAACTTGATGCTCTTTGGAAGATGTTATATACAAAACCTTGAATTCTTTCTCGATAGGATCATACCCGAGAAACCTTTTCGAATGACTATCCGACACTCCCAATTTAGGTAACAATATTTGCTGACCCGTGCAAGGGTTCCATATCACAGAAACCCTATCTATCTTTTCATTTAACCTCCTCTTCCTATATGGTTCAGATAGATAAATCCATGAACAAATTGAAAAATTCGCATGCACGAATTTCCAGAAAACTCGATATGATAGTCAATTGCTACAACACTAATTACATTCTCATCAAAATTTCGAGGCTGAGGGATAGCAAGAGGTGACACTTGCTGCCACATCTGAAGGTGAACAAAAGATGCGGCCGAGGTAATGACCTGGTGAGGAAAGATTCCGCGAAATCCAGACTTCGATGGAAGACCATTGCTTTGACACTAAACGACATATTGCGATGGAATATGTAGGTAATCTTGAGAGTATCTCGATGATGATATCGGTGGGAAGCGTCTCTATTACATAAGTTAAATCCAATGATTTTGTGTAGCGTCAGATGCGTTTATGGTGAAGCACCAAATCGTTCTTCTGCCTGTTCATGGCGTCTTTTACTAGACAAATTTTGCGCTGCTCGATGAATACAGTTTTACTTGGGGGATAAAGTCAATCGCTTGATACGACTTTACGGGAGGAAACTAGGTTTATTGGTTGTAGAAAAAATATTATGAATCTATGATATATACCTTTTTAGAATGTTTCCTATTTAAATCATTTTCTATTTTCGCATTTCACCAAATGAACTTTTAAGGGCTTTTACCGTAATCTGTTTTAAATATAGAATGAATTTAATGAATGAGAAATTAGACAAAACTAAAATGGAAAAAATAAAATTTTTTATTAGATAAAAGTAAATGGTAAAAGCAAAGAAATTAAAGAACAGAAAAGACAATCAAAGAAAACCAGGAACATTTTTTATTAGACAAAACTAATTAAATGGAAAACACAAAGAAATTAAAGAACAGAAAAGAAAATCAAAGAAAACCATGAACATTTTTTATTAGACAAAACTAATTAAATGGAAAATACAAAAAAAAAAGAATATAACGGAAATTAGAGAAACAAATTACAAAAGAACCAAATAGTGATACTGAAACGACCAACCTTTTTTTTTTTTAAATAATAAATAATAAATATAATATAAAAAAATAAACTACAACTAGTGGTCCCATATCCACTAGTCACCTAACCATAATCACAACCAACAGCGGAATAACAATACCAATAACCAATAAATAATATCCAATAAATATAATAACCAATAGAATAATATCCAGTATAATTCCAACCATAAACCAATGAACCAGCAATCCTAAGCAACATTCTAGGACTCAACTCTAGCAACCTAACAAAAGCTAGACAACCAAGCGAACCACTAGAACATCCTCCTCTTCATTGCCTTGATTCCACGGTCACACTTTGCCTTTACCTGCACCACAAACACATATTGCAATGCATGAGTATTTATAAACACTCAGTAAGGCAATCCTCCCATCTACTGGGCTATACACACAAGCAATAGAGGCATCTCTAACCATCAACAAACAATCATCAATCAACAAATCAACAAGCCAAACAACACATAAACAAGTAGATTAGAGAAATCTCTAGCTTAGATAAGCCATGGTCCTGCACTTACCTTAACAAGTGATTCACAAAAATAAATACAACCAAATGAGAGGCTTTCCAATATCCAAGAACAACCAAACGTGTTCCTACAACCAATCACAACAACAAACAAATATTGAAAACAAACTGCCAAGAAAACAGAAAAGAACAACTTCACAAGTGAAACCACGAAATCAGAACTAACCGTTAACTTTCTAATCCCTCCGGTGAAAAGCAAGGTATATACGTCCAGAAGCTTCCCACAAAATTTCAGCACGATCAGGTTATAGATGAAACCGCAATCGTCCCCGTAACACCCGCTGGTTTCAATCCGCGAATGAGAAGAAACACTCCACGAAACTGCCAATATCTCTTAAAATATTAACCCAAATTAACTTCTGTAAAAAGGAGAGTGTACGAAAATCTCTTATCTACAACCCTACCAAAAATCAGTACCTTTCGAAACGATTTGACCAGTAGGATCCTCCTTCCCCCAAACTCTGACAGTTCTGTCTCTCTCTTAACTCTAAGGAAAAAGCTTGATATCCTTCTCTTTCTCCTTTACACCAAATAACCTAGGTTTTATCTCTCTTTCTCTCCCTCCCTCTGATGAAAATGTCGACCAAAACACCAAAAACATGAAAGGAGGCGTGACTTTGAGAAAGAGATTGGTTTTTGGTTTAATTAGATTAAACCAAGATTTAATTAAACCAAAATTAATTAAAATCCACTCTTTGGTTTATTCAACAAACTCAAACTCTATTCCCGGAACACGGATGTTACAATTCTCCCCCACCAAACTAGATTCGTCCTCGAATCTCGAACAACCATCAGCCAAGGACTCCCGTGCAACCGTCTCCACGGCCCGCACTCCTCCGACCGATCTACAGAAGGTCACCTCTAGGCGATAGACTCACGCTCCAGGCGTCATTTGCTCTTGACTTTTTGGACTTTCCTTTACTCATAGGCCTAAACCTTGAGTTTTTATTGGCTCCTCATCAGACCTAAGTCTGCATGCCAAATGTTGGCTCCTCATCAGGCCGAAGCCCGCATGCCATAATATATAAGGAAAAGTCCAAACTCGTCTCTCGGGTTGCCACCCTACAGCGCGCCCCCGGATCGTCATCCGAAGTCGATATACCAACCATACTCCCGAGCCACAAAGTCTCTGAATATGGCAGTACTAGGAGAACCTAAGTCCCCCAAGAGTCGCGAGCAAACGATTATGAACACGTCCGAGTCCTATCCCCATACAGGTTTCCTTCCCGTGGCTCGCGTAAAAACATCTCAATGTCCTACCAACCACATATTCCCTCACTGGAATACCTCATGACCACACAAGGATCATATACGCCACAAGGGCCGCCACAAAGGCCAAACAAAAATGTCCTAAAGAGGACCGCCACCAAGGCCAAACAAATGTCCTAAAGAGGACCGCCACCAAGGCCAAACAAATGTCCTAAAGAGGACCGCCACCAAGGCACTCTGGCTAAACAGCCCGCCACAAAGGCCATCTGTCCCGAAGGACCGTCACGAAGACCATCTGTCCCGAAGGACCGTCACATAGACACTCTGGCTAAACAGCCCGCCACAAAGGCCATCTGTCCCGAAGGACCGTCACAAAGACACTCTGGCTAAACAGCCCGCCACAAAGGCCAAACAAACGTCCTAAAAAGGACCGCCACCAAGGCCACACAAATGTCCTAAAGAGGACCGTCACACACGGGCACACTGACTCAAAAGTCCGCCACTAAGGCCACACCCAAGCCCCATTTAAGGCTCTCCACCGCTAAAATGGACAAATTCTAACTCCCACAAAACTTTCCATATTTAGCACTTTCCATCTTTGGAAAAACTTCTATTTCAGTAAACTTTCTTCCAAAACCCCGCCTCACAGAAACTTTGTACCCCGAACACCACCTCATCTTGTTACTGAGTCGCACAACCAACCACCCCAAGCGACCGAGTAACAAGAGAGATGGGCTGGAATACTCCTTCCCGCTCCAGCCACGGATACAGATGGGACCCGGCTAAACAAGCTCAAGTCGCGGCTTGCTTCTCATACCACTTCTTGAACCTTGCCTTCATCTTTGCCTCAGGCTCCCAAGTCTGCTCCTCAACACCATCACAGTCCCAAAGGACTCTCATCAAAGGAATCTTCTTCTTCTGAAGTTCCTTGATCCTCCTCTCGAGAACCCTCACTGGTCTCGCCTCCAAAGTCATGTTAGGCTGAAGATCCTCAGGAATCTTAGCCAACACCTCCTCTCCCTCACGGAGACACTTCCGCAACATAGACACATGGAAAACCTTATGGAATGCACGCATCACCTCAGGTAACTCCAATCTATATGCCACTGGTCCAACCCGCTCAATCACTCTGAATGGACCCATATACCTCGGACTCAACTTAGTCTCTGACAATGACCTGTTCGGACCCCGCAACATGGCCATCTTGAGGTACACTCTGTCTCCTACCTGAAACTCAAGATCTCTCCTCCTCCTATCTGCATAACTCCTCTGCCTATCCTGAGCCTCCTTCATGTTCAGCTTGAGAACCCGAATCTTCTCTAAGGTCTCCTGAACAAAACTAGCACCAAACATGCTCCTCTCCCCCACCTGAGTCCAGCATAATGGTGTACAACATGGCCTCCCATACAAAGCCTCATAAGGAGCCATCTTAATACTTGCCTGATAGCTGTTGTTGTAAGCAAACTCTACCAGGTTCAGATAATCTGCCCAATGGCCACCCCAATCCAACACACACATCCTCAGCAAATCCTCCAGCGTCTGGATCGTCCTCTCTGACTGTCCATCAGTCTGGGGATGATAAGCTGTACTCATATGCACCTTAGTGCCCATCTCTGCCTGAAATGCCTTCCAGAACACCGAAGTGAACTTAGAATCCCTATCAGACACAATGCTCGCTGGCACCCCATGCAACCTGACTATCTCCCTCACATACTTCTTAGCCAAGACCGCTGCTCCATCAGTCTTCTTAATGGCCAGAAAATGTGCTGACTTAGTCAACCGGTCCACAATGACCCAAATAGCATCAAAGGTCCGTGACACTGGCAATCCTACCACGAAATTCATAGTGATCATATCCCACTTCCACTCAGGAATGGGTAAACTCTTCAGTAACCCGCCAGGAACCTGATGCTCAGCCTTCACTAACTGACATACGTCGCACCTCGAAACCCAACTAGCCACATCCTTCTTCATCCCGACCCAATGATAGTACCTCTTGAGGTCACGGTACATCTTGGTCGCTCCTGGATGAATGGATAACTTGCTCGCATGAGCCTCTCTCAGAATCTCCTGTCTCAACTCCTCATCCTTGGGCACACACACACGACCGTGCACCAAGATAGTACCATTATCTGAGACCTGATACTCTGAATCCACATCCTTAGAGGCATTCACTAGCCCCAAATCCTTCTCCTGAGCCAACCGCACTCTACTCAGAAGATCTGCTCTATCTACTGCTTCCAAACCCAACGGTTCCTGTGAAACAACACATAAGCTCAAAGCACTGATCTCCCCTACCAGAGACTCCATCTCCTGCTCCTGAGCCGAAGCTACCCTCTTCCGACTCAGAGCATCTGCAACCGTGTTAGCCTTACCAGGATGATAGGCTATCTCCAAATCATAATCTGCCACAAGCTCCATTCTCCGCCTCTGTCTCAAATTCAGCTCAGGCTGAGTGAATATATACTTCAGGCTCTTATGATCTGTAAACACCTGTACTTTTGCACCATAAAGATAAGATCTCCAAATCTTCAGGGCAAAAACTACAGCACCCATCTCCAAATCATGAGTAGGATAGTTGCCTTCATGCACCCGCAACTGCCGCGAAGCATAAGCAATCACCTTCCCATGCTGCATCAGAACACAACCCAACCCAACTCTAGATGCATCTGTATAAACCACATAGGGTTCTCCCTGCTCAGGCAAAGCCAACACTGGCGCAGTAGTCAACATCTCCTTCAGGCTTGCAAAGCCTTCCTCACACTCTTCTGACCAGACAAAAGGAACATCCTTCCCTGTCAACTTAGTCATAGGACGTGCTCTGCTTGCAAACCCCTGCACAAATCTCCTGTAGTAACCTGCCAATCCAAGGAAACTCCTGATCTCTGTGGCATTCTGCGGTCTAGGCCAATCTCTGATAGCCTGAATCTTCTCTGGATCTACTGAAACCCCCTCAACAGAAACAATGTGACCCAGAAAGCCCATCTCACGCTGCCAGAAACTACACTTGCTCAACTTGGCAAACAACTTCTGCTCCCGCAGCTTCTGCATAACTCCCCTCAAATGCACTGCATGCTCCTCAGGACTCTTAGAATAAACCAGGATATCGTCGAGGAAAATGATGACAGATACATCCAGAAACTCCTTAAACACACTGTTCATCAATCTCATAAACGCTGCTGGTGCGTTAGTCAACCCGAAAGGCATCACCACAAACTCATAATGCCCATACCTCGTCCTGAAAGCAGTCTTCCTCACATCTGCCTCATCTATCGGTATCTGATGATAACCCGATGCCAGATCCACCTTGGAGAACCAAGTAGCACCCCTCAACTGATCCAACAACTCGTCAATCCTCGGGAGAGGGTACTTGTTCTTCACAGTGACCCGGTTCAAATCCTTGTAATCAATACACAACCGGAAACTCCCATCCTTTTTCTTGACAAACAACACCGGCGCTCCCCACGGTGACACACTTGGACGGATGAATCCCTTACTCAGCAAATACTCTAGCTGCTTCTTCAGCTCTGCCATCTCTGCTGGAGCCATTCTGTAAGGAGCCTTGGATAACGGTGTCGTCCCCGGTTCCAGTTCATTGGTAAAAGGATCCGACCGAGATGGTGGTAATCCCTGCAAAGACTGAAACACATCCTCAAACTCCTCCACTACTGGGATACCGCTAACCGTAGACTTCCCCACTGACTCTGGCATAGATATAGTAACCAAATAAGCCTCACGGCCCTTCTCGATCATCTTCCCAGCCTGAATGGCTGAGATCACGAAACTCCCTGAAGTCGGTCTAATACCCTGAAAAACCAACTTCCCTCCTGGACGCTCAAACTCCACTCTACCCCGATAGCAATCTAAATGCACCATATGCCGATGCATCCAATCCATCCCGAGAATAACATCATACAGCTCCACGGGACTGATAAGCAAATCCGCTGGCCATGACTCTCCTGCGATCTGAATATCAATTCCTCTAGCTCGTCCAATAACTCTCAGGAACTTGCCTCCCGCAACTCTAACAACTCCTGTACGCTCTCCAGGATCCCCGCTGATCCCCGCACACTCTGCACACTCTGGAGTAATGAAGCTATGCGAAGCTCCAGAATCAAACATAACGTGGGACTTAAACCCGCCCACCAACAAGGTCCCTACACAAACCTCATGTGTTGAGAACCTAACACTTTATCACAGGAAACATAAAATCTGACCCTACTAAAATTCACAAAGATTAAGTACCAGAAATTATACCTGTGATCGCCCCGGCACTGGTTCCACCAGTCTCCACTGTCGTGTAAACCCGAGGCCCCTGCTCAATCCGTGCCACCTGCTGACCCCCAGGCTGCACCTGCTGCAACGCTGCCACTGCTGCCGGCTGCAGCTTGGGACAAAAAGGCCTGATGTGCCCTGTCTCCCTACAATGATAACACACCCGAGGTCCTGCCGTCGGAACACTCCTCTTGGGACAACTAGCAACCCTGTGATCCCTGCTCCCACAACCGAAGCAACCCGCACCACTCGGCTTCTGCGTAGCCTCCCACTTCCTCTTGGTTCCCTGAGCATGCCTACCGCCCCTGCTAGAACCACCCTGCTGCTGAGCCTTACTAGGCTGAACTGCTGGAGCTACCGCCACTGACTGTGCCCGGATATCCTCCTCAATCTCTGCTGCAGTCTCAACCAGCTCTGCACGCGTAGCATAACTCCTCCCTCTACAGTGAACTCTCAAGTCATCACGTAGAGCCCTCAAGAACCTCCTGATCTGAGCCTCCTCAGGCTCCATAGCCCGATCTCCATAACAAAGAAGTCGACTGAACTCCAAGTCCAACTCCCGCACTGACCGTGTCCCCTGAGACAACTGAAGGAACTGCACCTCCAAACGATCCAATGCCTCTCTAGGAAAATACTTGCGGTTGAACTCCAAAACGAAGTCAGCCCAAGTCATCTCCCGCTGCACCCTCCTAGCAGCCACAGATCTCCACCACAACTCAGCATCACCACTCAAAAAGTAGACCCCTATGTCCACCCAAAACTCCTCAGGACATCTCAGAGTGTGGAAGTTACGTTCCACTCTCGTCCTCCACGCATCCGCAGCAGTAGGATCTACACCTCCTGAAAACTGCTCAGTACGCAACCGACCCATCACTGTCAACATGCTGAGATAACAAGCATGGACCCCCGCATCCGCAGCCACTGGCTGCCGCTCCTCCGCCACCACTGGTGGCACTACCTGAGCCTGAGCCGGTACCACTAGTGGTAACCGCTCTAACACCTGTGCTAGCAAAGCCGCAAGGTCAACACCAAGGACTCCACCCACTGGGACCCCCACACCCGGGACCCTAGCATCACCGGCCACTGGAGCATCAACACCGCCCCCTCCTGCCACACTCACGGAATCCCCTGGAACACCCTGCGACTCGCCAACACCCTCAGCTGTCACACTCTGGTCCTCGGTCTCACTAACCACTGGGACTCTGCCCCTACTACGACCACGTCCGCGTCCACGACCACGTCCGCGTCCACGACCTCGACCAGCCACAGCATCCTCTCTAACCATATGCACTACCATGAACAGAAGGCTAAGCAAACAATTCCTATTATAACACAGAAACATAAACTCACCGTGGAATCACACACTCGGCTCGAAGAGGATGTTCTAAGACACCATGCCATACACAATTGACTAACTCACATAATCAATCAAGACATGCAATCCCAAACATTTACAACAGAAACCTAGTGAACCCAAACCTAGAACCGTAAGGGCTCTGATACCAAAATGAAACGACCAACCCTTTTTTTTTTAAATAATAAATATAATATAAAAAAATAAACTACAACTAGTGGTCCCATACCCACTAGCCACCTAACCATAATCACAACCAACTGCGGAATAACAATACCAATTACCAATAAATAATATCCAATAAATATAATAACCAATAGAATAATATCCAGTATAATTCCAACCATAAACCAATGAACCAGCAATCCTAAGCAACATTCTAGGACTCAACTCTAGCAACCTAACAAAAGCTAGACAACCAAGCGAACCACTAGAACATCCTCCTCTTCATTGCCTTGATTCCACGGTCACACTTTGCCTTTACCTGCACCACAAACACATATTGCAATGCATGAGTATTTTATAAACACTCAGTAAGGCAATCCTCCCATCTACTGGGCTATACACACAAGCAATAGAGGCATCTCTAACCATCAACAAACAATCATCAATCAACAAATCAACAAGCCAAACAACACATAAACAAGTAGATTAGAGAAATCTCTAGCTTAGATAAGCCATGGTCCTGCACTTACCTTAACAAGTGATTCACAAAAATAAATACAACCAAATGAGAGGCTTTCCAATATCCAAGAACAACCAAACGTGTTCCTACAACCAATCACAACAACAAACAAATATTGAAAACAAACTGCCAAGAAAACAGAAAAGAACAACTTCACAAGTGAAACCACGAAATCAGAACTAACCGTTAACTTTCTAATCCCTCCGGTGAAAAGCAAGGTATATACGTCCAGAAGCTTCCCACAAAATTTCAGCACGATCAGGTTATAGATGAAACCGCAATCGTCCCCGTAACACCCGCTGGTTTCAATCCGCGAATGAGAAGAAACACTCCACGAAACTGCCAATATCTCTTAAAATATTAACCCAAATTAACTTCTGTAAAAAGGAGAGTGTACGAAAATCTCTTATCTACAACCCTACCAAAAATCAGTACCTTTCGAAACGATTTGACCAGTCGGATCCTCCTTCCCCCAAACTCTGACAGTTCTGTCTCTCTCTTAACTCTAAGGAAAAAGCTTGATCTCCTTCTCTTTCTCCTTTACACCAAATAACCTAGGTTTTATCTCTCTTTCTCTCCCTCCCTCTGATGAAAATGTCAACCAAAACACCAAAAACATGAAAGGAGGCGTGACTTTGAGAAAGAGATTCAGGGTTTTTGGTTTAATTAGATTAAACCAAGATTTAATTAAACCAAAATTAATTAAAATCCACTCTTTGGTTTACTCAATAAACTCAAACTCTATTCCCGGAACACGGATGTTACAGATACATAGAGTACAAATCAGCCGAAAGAGCCACGATAGTTGACTGAACCACATAGACAAATCTTGTTGCCTTTGAAAAGCCTCTCATCTTCTCCAATACGCTCTGCAGAAGAAACTCCATAGTCATATGTTAACTCTGTCATCGGAGGAATATGCTTCATCGCAAAAAGCCCAATGCGAACATATGTATCTGATTCAATAGGCTGCCAGATAACAAAAGGCTTACAGCTGTGATTCATGAATCACGCAACGTTCCCTTTTTCTTTGGCGCTTATCAAGACTTGCGTCGTTAAATTGAAAACTTCAGGGACACTTTCCCAGACATCTTCACACACAAGCTCAGGTTCATAGTTCCACTTAAACCTCATATAAAACCGAGATGAGTCGAACAAGAAGTTATCGTTTTCTTCTACTTCTTCTTTTGTCTTCCTCACACCAGCAAACACACAGATAAAGGTCCCAGCTCGGATTGGATCCCAAGAACGTACACCCCAACCACACTTTGTTGTCTTGAACACGTCCATGTAAAGCTTCAAACCGTTTTGAACTAATCGGTTTTTACAGTCGTTGGGGCATGAACAAGACTCACCGCATTCGTAAATCAATGGTTTACGACAAACCAAAATTGAGTTATGGTACGGTAACTCGCCACCGTTTCTTTCCATGCACATGAAGCTTTGATGAAAGGATGGTTGACCTTGAAAATTCTGGAATCCAAGTGCTTGGAGATCGATGTTTAAATTGTTATCAAAGGTAAGTTAATTGTATTGATTGAGAGAATTACAATATATATACAGCTTGTAACCTTAGGGTTTAGGACTAATTAATTACATATATAGCCTTATTATACTATCTCCTTATACACCCCCTCAAGATGGAGGCAGTCCTGAACTCCAGTCTTGTTAAATAAGGTCTTGAAACGAACAGGATGAAGTGGTTTTGTTAGAGCATCAGCAAGTTGATCTTCAGTCGAGATGTGCGCAACACGTAAAGCACCAGATTGAATGTGACCCCGCAAAAAATGATAGTCAATCGCAATGTGCTTCATCCGTGAGTGGAACACCGGGTTTGCACACAAGTAAGTTGCCCCCATATTATCACAGTACACAACCGGCGCTGTTGGTAACGAGATGCCTAACTCAGAGAGTAAGGAACAAATCCATTTTAACTCGGATGCAGTATTTGCCACCGCCCTGTACTCGGCCTCCGTGGATGATCTTGCAACACTCCTTTGCTTTTTAGACGACCAGGAGACCGGGCTTCCTCCAAAGTAGACGATGTATGCATTTGTGGAGATACAGTCACCCACATCACCACCCCAATCAGCATCAGAGAAGGCATGAACAGAGAGAGGACATTCAGACCTGAGAAATATGCCATGTGATTTGGTGCCTGCAAGATACCTCAATACACGTTTTGCTGCTGACCAGTGAGCGGTGGTTGGCCGGTGCATAAACTGTGACAACCTATTTACAACAAAAGCAATATCAGGTCGCGTGAAAGACAAATACTGAAGGCTTCCAATGACCATGCGATATTGTTTTGCATCCGGGAGCACCGTGCCAGAATTGATTGTCAGCTTCGGAGTGTATGACATCGGAGTTGGAACCACATTCGCTTCAAGCATGTTTGTTCGTGCCAATAAGTCTGTAATATACTTCCGATGCATGAGATGCAATCCGTGATGCGTACGAGTAGCCTCAATACCAAGAAAATATCTCAGAGGACCGAGATCCTTGAGGGAGAAGCGTGAAGCAAGCGATGCGTTGAAAAGTCGAACAAGATGTGAGGGCCCTGCGATGATAATATCATCAACATACACCAATACATAGAGAAAATCACCATTGTTCTTGTAAGTGAATAAAGAGGTATCGGATAAGCTATTTGTGAAACCAGCTTCCTCACATCCGCCTCATCTATCGGTATCTGATGATAACCAGACGCTAGATCTACCTTGGAGAACCAAGTAGCACCTCTCAATTGATCCAACAACTCATCGATCCTGGGAAGAGGGTACTTGTTCTTCACAGTGACCCGGTTCAAACCCCGGTAATCAATACACAACCGGAAACTCCCATCCTTCTTCTTAACAATAACACCGGCGCTCCCCACGGTGATACACTAGGACGGATGAATCCCTTACTCAACAAATTCTCTAGCTGCTTCTTCAGCTCTGCCATCTCTGCTGGAGCCATCCTGTAAGGAGCCTTGGATAACGGCGTTGCCCCCGGTTCCATTTCATTAGTAAAAGGATCCGACCGAGATGGTGGTAATCCCTGCAATGACTGAAACACATCTTCAAACTCCTCAACTACCGGAATACCGCTAACCGTAGACTTCCCTACTGATTCTGGCATCGAAATGGTAACCATATAAGCCTCACGGCCCTTCTCGATCATCTTCCCGGCCCGAATGGCCGAGATCACGAGACTCCCCGAAGTCGGTCTAACTCCCTCAAAAACCAACTTCCCTCCTGGGCGATCAAACTCCACTCTACCCCGATAGCAATCCAAATGCACCATATGCCGATGCAACCAATCCAAATCGAGAATGACATCATACAACTCCATCGGACTGATAAGCAATACCGCAGGCCACGACTCTCCTGCAACCTGAATATCAACTTCCTTTGCCCGGCCAAAGACCCTCAGAAACTTGCCTCCCGCAACTCTGACAACTCCCGTACGCTCCCCGGGATCTCCTCTGATACCCGCACTCTCTGCGCACTCCGGAGTAATGAAGCTATGAGTAGCTCCAAAATCAAACATAACATGGGACTTAAACCCGCCCACAAACAAGGTCCCTACACAAACCTCATGTGTTGAGAACCTAACACTTTATCACAGGAAAAACATAAAATCTGAACTACCGAAAATCACAAAGTTAAGTACCAGAAGTTATACCTGTGATCGCTCCGGCACTGGTCCCACCAGGCTCGACCGTCGTGTAAACCCGTGGCGCCTGCTCAATCCGCACCACCTGCTGACCTCCAGGCTGCACCTGCTGCAACGCTGCCACTACCGCTGGATGCAACTTGGGACAATAGGGCTTGATGTCCCCTGGCTCCCTGTAGTAACAACATACACGAGCCGCTGTCATCGGAGCACTCCTCTTGGAACAACTAGCAACCTTGTGATCCTTGCTCCCACACTTGAAGCAACTCGCACCACTCTACGTCTTCGTAGCCTCCCATCTCCTCTTGGTCCCCTGCATAGGCTTTCCGCCCCTGCTAGAACCTCCCTGCTGAGCCTTACCAGGCTGAACCGCGGGACTAACCGCCACTGACTGTGCCCGGATATCCTGCTCAATCTCTGTTGCAGTCTCAACCAGCTCTGCACGCGTAGCATAACTAAGTCCCCTGCAATAGACCCTCAAGTCCTCACGAAGAGCCCTCATAAACTTCTTGATCTGGGCCTCCTCGGGCTCCATAGCCCGACCCCCATAACAAAGAAGTCGACTGAACTCCAAGTCCAGCTCCCGCACTGACCGTGTCCCCTGAGACAACTGAAGGAACTGCACCTCCACCCGGTCCAAAGCCTCTCTAGGAAAATACTTGCGGTTGAACTCCAAGACGAAGTCAGCCCAAGTCATCTCCCTCTGCACTCTCCTAGCAGCCACTGCTCTCCACCAAACCGGAGCATCACCACTCAAATGGTGGACCCCTATGTCCACCCAAAACTCCTCACCGTGGAATCATAAAGTAGGCTCGAAGAGGATGTTCTAGGACTCCATGCCACACACAATTGACTAACTCACATAATCAATCAAAGCTTACAAATCCCAAACATCTACAGCACAAAGCCTAGTGAACCCAAACCTAGAACCGTAAGGGCTCTAATACCAAACTGAAACGACCGACCTTTTTTTTTTAAATAATAAATAATAAATATAATATAATAAATAAACTACAACTAGTGGTCCCATACCCACTAGCCACCTATCCACAATCACAACCAACAGCGTAATAACAATGCCAATAACAAATAAATAATATCCAATAAATATAATAACCAATAGAACAATACCCAGTATTAATTCCAATCATAAACTAATGATCCAATCATAAACTAAATATTTTCTTTGTTTTGATTATGTTCTTGCATGGGTTCAAAACTCATGGTAAAAGTGTGATTATATATTTTGTTAGATTTATCTTATATTTTGTTCAATTTTATTTATTTATTTTTATGTATTTCTTCCTTCCATCTTTGTCTTCTTATTATTTTCAATTTTCAATTACATATATAATAAAATTTTGGTGGTTGTAAGAAAATTTATCGATGCAGATTCAACAACACTAATTTCAATCAAAGCCCAATGATGAAATCAAGCTAAAGAAATCATCTTTATTCATGTATATTTATTTTATTTTCTTAAAGTATGCAATATTGTAACAAAATAAACTATTATCATAGAAATATTAAATCAAATTTTTTAACTCTCTCTTGCCTCCAAAAAAAATTTGTAGTACATTTTTTGGTATACTCATCATTATATTTAATTTTTGTGACCCAAAATATACTTATATAAAGATCATTTTAATGTTTATTTAATTCAAAATTTTGTAATTTAATGATTTTCTATATAAATTTTTTTTTGATAATATATTTCCAAAATTTTACTACAAAGAGGAAATCATTAGAATTTAACGTAGCAATATAGCTTAAATTAAGATGAATATAAAAGAGATTAAAAATTAAATTAATCTTAAGGATTTTTTATTGCATATCATATAATATTATAGGAAATATATTTAACTTATACTTTAAAAAATAATTATGCAATTTAATTATTAAATGTTTTAGGTAAATTTTGAATATCATAGTAAATTTCTATTTTTATCATTAACAATATTTTTTTTAAATAGCTGGTATATTTTGATATTGTATGATTTGAATAAATAAAGTATATTATTGACATTTAGAAAATTTGTTTGTTATATATGTATTTTTAGGAAGAATTTCAAAAATACATCTTTTTCAATACCACTCCTTAGAAATAGCATTCGAAAAAACTTTATTAAAAATATATTCTCAAAAATTTCTCATAATTTTATGGTTATTATAACCTAAAATAAATTAACATAACTAATATAACAATCCCGCACATAGGCGCGGGATATTACCTAGTACATCATTTATGTGTAAGAAAACTAAGTTAAAAGAGAAAACCGCATAATAGATGGAACAAATTTTATTCTAACTGCTTTTTGTTTTAATCTTCTACACTTGTGTTCACAACTTCTCAATTTCAGGATGGAGTGAAGAAAAAAAAGGTCAAACAATTAGAGAGATTTAGGATTAAACTTGATAGGAAAATTATTGAGAAAAATTAGGTTTCTTATTTGCAAGTCATCTCTTTGATTACAGATTTAAGAGGCAATGGCAGATGCTATCATGATCATAGTTGGAAGGTTTTTTCAATCAATTCTCTATGTTGAAAAGGATACCATCTACAGTGGACATGATAGCTATAAGTGAAACGACCCGACCCGTTTTTTTTTTTAAATAAATACAATATATAATTAAGCATCCCATACTACCTAATTAAACCAACTACAATACCAATAATAAACCAACACCCAATAACAAACACAGCGGAAACATATAACATTAATCATCTCAAAGATATAACATCCATACAATAACATTCATAACCATCCTATCCAACAACCTAGCCAAACTCTAAAAATGGTTCCAACATCAATAACATCACCAACAAGACACAAATGAGACCCTACATCATCCTCCTCCTCATTGCCATGATTTCACGTCACATACCTACACACCATAAACAACAATTGAGATGCGTAAGTATTATTGCAAATACTTAGTGAGGCAATCCTCTCATCTACTAGGCTATACACACAAGCAACTGAGAATCAAATGTTAAGCAATCAACAAATAATCAAAACCAACCAGGAAAACACGAATCAGACAAGTTGGTGTCGACCGACACTGACCCAAACATGGTGTCGACCGACACCGACTCTGCAGTCGCGTTCTGCACGAAGTCGATAGTCGAATCTCCCTTCCAATCCATCCAGAACTCACCCAAACGTCACATGAACCATTAGAGACCTTAAAGCAAACACATCCAACATGAAAAACACCAAAACAACACCAAACAAGCAAAACATAAGAGATCTCAGGCTTAGATCCGCCATGGTCATGCACTCACCGCTTTGCAGGAAGTTTCTGACCAACAATGTCGAATCCCTCACTTCCAGCAAGCTTCTAACACTTCCTTAGCTTCAGATCTCCCAAGAACACCAAGAAATCTCACCAATCTCCCCTAAAATCTCAAGAACAATGTCTTCTCTCCTTTTCTCTTGTTTCAACGGCGACCAACAATAAAACACGACCTAGGTCGTTTTCTCACTTAAATAATTCGGTTCTATGGTTTTACTTAAGCCAAACCGGTCCAAAACGTTAATAAAAACAATCTGGTCGAACCAGAAATTACTGGTATCGATCGACACTACCCTGGTGTCGATCGACACACATCCCCAAAATCCCCAATTTTTGTTCACGGATGTTACAATTCTCCCCCCCCCCTAACAAAAGATCCGTCCTCGAATCTGAACACACCGCCACTCATCCGCAAAAATCCTCAAACCTCCGTCGCAACGGTTTGCACCATCTAGCCATCTGGTATACCGCAACCAGGATACCACTGGTCCAAACAATACTAACCCCCACCGGTCAACAAAAATCATGACCCCACTGGTCAATCCAAACCAGACTCTCTCAAACAACATAATTCTGGTCCCCCCGACCAGCCTGCTCCTGACCCTCCCGGTCAACACACAGAAACCCCGAGATTGAACCCCATCAACCCCGAGATCTGCATATGATCTCAACCAGAAACCTGAGAGTGAACCCCCATCAATCTCCTAAAACCACATCCGGTCACAATGCTTATTCCCATGTCATTGACACTTTTGCCACCAACTCATCTGCTCTTAGGTCGCAACCTTCAAGCCATACCGATCACACTCTCAGACCCCCCCCCCCCGTCTTCGAGCACACTCTCAGACCCCCTGTCTTTGAGCCATACCGTCTCACCCTCAGGTCGTCACCATTGAGATCTCGGTACCAGGAGAACCCCATCTCCTTAGGAGAACCCCATTTCCTCTACCTCCCTCAGGACCGCAGTCCCTCGAGCTATCGGTATCTAGGGAACCCCCGTCCCCTCAGGAGAACGCCCATCTCCTTATGAGTTGTTCAGGACCCCCCGTCCCTATAGAAAACAGTCATAACGTCTATAAGCATTACTCTAAACGGGACCACCCCCTTTGATCCACGTAGAACATCTCAATATCCTACCAACACCATATTCTCTCCCAGAATATCACCACTACCATGGCCACCCCCAGGCCTCACTCCTATCATCTCAAACACTTCGGTGTTTAAAAACACCCTTTTCAAAAATAGACAAGTTCTACTACTCATAGAACTTTCTATTTTTAGAAACTTTCTATTTATGGCAACTTTCCATTTATAAAAGCGGTTTCCTTTTCCACAAGATCCACAAATTCTAAAAACCAAATAACTCCATTTTTATTCAAAAACCTCAAGTGCAATAAACGTTTACAACTCCAAACGAAAATACATAGCTAAAATAAAAAGAACTAGTATTTCACCCGCGGTACACCGCGGGGCTAAATATAAATTATTGTATTTTAAAAAATAATTTTTTAATTTATTTAGTTTTCAAATCCTCAATTAATTAACTTTTGTCTAATTGATTTATAATTTTGTTTACAATTCTTTTTCTTCTTGTTACACTTTTATAAAGTTTATAACTTAATTACATTAAATTTGTTATTAGATAGAATATAAAATTCTAGATTTGTTTTGTTCTCTATAATTAAACAGAGGTATATGCCTATATGGTATGTTATTTTATATTTTTATGTGTATTTATTTATTTTTTTGAATATTAAGAATGTGTTACAGTATGTGTAATATTTTGTAGTTCATATACTAAATAATTTATAAGTTAATTTTCCAAACTATGATTACAAATCTATAGTATATATGTGATAAACTAATAGTTTTAGTGTTGGTTCTATAGTCTAAACCCGCCATGCTAGGCGGGTCAGACAACATGTTCAAAGATTTATAATCCGCAAAAATTCATCATATGAAATCCGTGAAAGTAAAAATTAGTTTTAAATACGTTGTGATCAATGCGTTGAGATCAAAAATCTCGGCCACAGATCCTCCTTTAAGATTGAAAATCAATTAGTTTATTGATTAGACTGATTGTTTAGGAAATTTGTGTATAGAGAAAATATTGTTTTGTAAAATTAAAAATTTTAATATTAATTAAATTGAATATAAATTTAATATTTAATGTTAAAGAGAATGGTTCCAATTGTTTTGAAAATTTATTTAGGATGGGAAATCTTGTTTCATAAATAGAAACTTAATATTAATTAATTAAATTAAAAAAATTAATGATTAATGCCAATGACATGCTTATAAATAAGTATGAACTTCAGGATTTATTTCATAAAATGTATATATAGATAGGGGAGGAGATGTTTACAGTGTGTTGTTAGGTTTTAAGTAAAAAATTAAAAACTAATACTTTAAAAAATTTTAAGAAACATTTGTGTAAACAATTAATATATATTTTTACAAATTAATAATTATTCTATAGAATATCTTCTAAAATATAATTGACCCACAAATAGAAAACCCAGTCAAAGATAACTTAAAATGCCAAATATTGGTTGTTGTAATTTAACTTTTTAAATTATGATCTTAACGAATTTAGAAAATAATTTTAATCCAATATAGCTAATGTTGTAATTTAAAATTTAAAATTATGATATTAACAAATCTAGAAGACAATTTTAATCCAAAATAGTTAATTATAATAACAGCTTTGGTATTTATCAATGAAAGTCATCCTTATGAAAACATGCAATTATTTTTTGTGTGAATTTAACTATTTCATATTAATATTAGGGAATGTAACTTTTTATTATTTTCGTATTTTAAAAAATCAGAATTAAGACATTTAGAAAAATTAATTGAATGTTATATGCTAATTGAAAATAACTAAGTTAATTATTATGTCTCCAAAACTATTTAGTCTCTTACTATAGTTATGTATAAGTTAATTACTACAGTCAAAATATTTTCTTTTTTTGAAAGTATAATAATTATGTTTCCAAAACAACAACTTAATTAAATTAGGATCCGAGTTTTATGGAAAATTGTGTTTAATATTAGCTTTGTAATAGTAATTAATATATTTAATATCAGTTCCGATTTTGGAAAATCGGTTAGTCATTTTAATATTTAGTTTAAATTTTATAAATTAAATTTAAATACCAATGGCAGTCTTGTAAATAAGTTTGAAGTTGAGGATTTATTTCATAATTGTACTTGGAAAATGTATATATAGATGAGTGACCAAACTAAACTCCGGGTTGAGCACCCGGTCCTCCCTTCGGTTGTCCCGCACCATCCATCATCTGCCTCCACCTAGGAAAGATAGGCTTGATGTGCCCCTGCTCCCCACAATGGTAACAAGATCGTCGATATTCCTGCGGATCACCTTTCTTGGGACAGTCTGCCATCCTGTGGTTTCTGTTCCCACACCCGAAGCACCCTCGTCCACCTTGTTGCATACCTGACGTGTCTTCTCGCTTCCTCTTATGCCTTTGCTCCGACTTGTTACCCTTACTCGGATTGTTTTGCTCCAAAGTCTCCTATGTCTGAACTGCTGGACTGACCACCACTACCTGTGATCTCAATTCATCCTCTATCTCAGCTGCAGTCTCCACCAGCTCCGCCCTCATAGCGTTCATCCCTATGCAGTAGACCCTCAAGTCCTCACGAAGTGCCCTCATGAACCTCCTGATTTGAGCGACCTTGGACTCCATCGCCCGACCCCCATAAGACAGCAGTCGACTGAACTCTAAGTCCAGCTTCCGCACTGACCGAGTCCCCTTAGTTAGCCGAAGAAACTGCACCTCCAATCGGTCTAACGCCTCTCTCGGAAAATACTTGCGGTTGAACTCCCCCACAAAGTCAGCCCAAGTCATCTTCCTCTGCACTCTTCTAGCAGACACTAATCTCCACCACACCTGAGCATCTCCAATCAAATTGTGGACCCCTATGTCCACCCAAAACTCCTCCGGACATCTCAGAGTATGGAAGTTACGTTCAACACTCGTCCTCCACGCATCTGTAGCAGTAGGATCCATACCACCCGAAAACCGCGCAGTATCAAGATTATGCATCTCCGTCAGCATAGACAAATAACGACCATGAGCTCTCACATCCGCATCCACTGGCTGCTTCTCCTGCGCCACCACTGGTGGCACTACCTGAGCCTGCGCCGGACCCACTCCCGGTATCCGCTCTAACAAATGTATCAACAAGCCTGCCAGGTCCAGACCTCCTACAGGAGCTCCACCTGCTGGGATTCCCAAACCCGGAACCCTAGCACCACCGGCCACTCGAGCACCGACACCGCCCGCACCGACCCCCTCAACGCCTACGGTCCTATCAGTACCACCACCGGCCACACTCATGGACCCCTCATGGAAGTCCTGCGACTCGCTGACACCCTAAGCTGTCACACTCTGCTCAACCGACTCACTAACTGTTGGAACTCTGCCCCGACCACGACCGCGTCCCCGACCACGTCCGCATCCCCGACCAGCAACAGCTCCACCCTCAACCATCTGCACTACCCAGAACAGAAAACTAAGCACAAAAATTTCAAAACCGCACACAAAACACACATCTTACTGTGGTATCTCATTGAAGGCTCGAAGAGGATGATACTAGGACTCCATACACACACAAATTGACTAACTACTCATAATCAATTTCCATCACACAACATCATGCATCAAGCAACAGGAAAATAATTCCACCAATTAATTTCCTAAACCTCTCTAAACCATTCACTTAACCATCCTAGAACCGTAATGGCTCTGATACCAAATTGAAATTACCGACCCGTTTTTTTTATTTTTTTTTAAATAAATACAATATATACTTCAGCATCCCATACTACCTAATTAAACCAACTACAATACCAATAATAAACCAACACCCAATAACAAACACAGCGGAAACATATAACATTAATCATCTCAAAGATATAACATCCATACAATAACATTCATAACCATCCTATTCAACAACCTAGCAAAACTCTAACAATTGTTCCAACATCAATGACATCACCAACAACACACAAACGAGACCCTAGATCATCCTCCTCCTCATTGTCATGATTCCATGTCACATACCTGCACACCACAAACAACAATTGAGATGCGTAAGTATTATCACAAATACTTAGTGAGGCAATCCTCCCATCTACTAGGCTATACACACAAACAACTGAGATTCAAATGTTAAACAATCAACAAATAATCACAACCAACACGGAAAACACGAATCAGACAAGTTGGTGTCGATCGACACTGACCCAAACATGGTGTCGACCGACACCAACCTGGTGTCGATCGACACCGACTCCGCAGTCGCGTTCTGAACGATGTCGATTGTCGAATCTCCCTTCCAATCCATCTCCAATCCATCCAGAACTCACCCAAACTTCACATGAACCATCAGAGACCTTAAAGCAAACACATCCAGCAAGAAAAACACCGAAAACAACACCAAACAAGCAAAACATAAGAGATCTCAGGCTTAGATCAGCCATGGTCATGCACTCACCTCTTTGCAGGAAGTTTCTGACCAACAATGACGAATCCCTCACTTCCAGCAAGCTTCTAACACTTCCTTAGCTTCAGATCTCCCAAGAACACCAAGAAATCTCACCAATCTCCCCTAAAATATCAAGAACAATGTCTTCTCTCCTTTTCTTTTGTTTCAACGGCGACCAACAACAAAACACGACCTAGGTCGTTTTTTCACTTAAATAATTTGGTTCTATGATTTTACTTAAGCCAAACCGGTCCAAAACGTTAATTAAAACAATCTGGTCGAACCAGAAATTACTGGTGTCGATCGACACTACCCTGGTGTCGATCGACACCTATCCCCAAAATCCCTAATTTTTGTTCACGGATGTTACAATAAGGTTCACAAAGTTTGGTTTAAGCTTTTTTTTTGTTTTTCTTACTTTTTTTCATAGCTAGCCAAGTAGCCGCTGTATAACATTTGCATAATAATGTGTTTAGTCTAACTTAAGATTAGAGATACACTAATCAATGTTAAATTGTTTTCTGAAATTTTTCTAAAATAGGTTGATGGTGCTCTTCACAGATTTAATAAAGAAAATCTAGAGAATCAAACAATCAATGCTGAAATTGTCCCAAAACATGTAGGAGTTATCATTTTCAAAAATTACTTTTTCTAAGTTTGTTTAATAAGGCTATGCGGTCTGTTGCTTTAGGGAAGTCAGTTAGTTTTAAGGACTCTTTGCTTAGACCCCAGGCTAGAAAGGGCAATCCGAGTTCGAAGAAGGTTGTATTACCATTGGCTTTACCTGGTAAACGCCTTTTAGCTAATGTTTTGCCTCTCAAATCTGTAGGTAAGGGAAACAATTCAGTGGCGATTGGGAAGCAAGGTCAGAAGACAAAAGTTGGCACTCCTGCTGGTAGCGGTAGTCGTCCTCTCAAGAAAGGGATGGTGGCGCTCCTAAAACCACCGGCTCAAACGTGAAGATTTTGAGTTGGAACTATCAAGGCATTGGGGCTGATCTGACAGAGAACTACTTGGGTGACTTGTGGAAGAAGCATCGACCTGACATTTTATTTCTTTCAGAAACTAAGAAGTGTTTTTCTTATTTAAAAAAATTTCAGAATAAGTTTGGTTATAATAATTTGTTTACTGTTGATCCTCGCGGGTCGAGTGGAGGTGTAACTTTGTTTTTTATGGATGAAATAAAACTTCAATTCTGTTTGATAATGATCAAATCATTGATACACAAGCTTTAATTGGTCAACAATTGGTATTTATGTCTTTTATTTATGGGGACCCTGTTCCCCAACATCGGGGAAAAGTTTGGGATAAGTTAACGGACATTGGCTCTTTTCGACTTGACCCTTGGTTCTTGATTGGTGATTTCAGTGAATTACCTGGAAACCACGAGAAAAAGGGTGGTGCTTTACGCCCTGTTTCTTCCTTTGTGCGTTTTAACTCAATGCTCCGTCATTGCGGGATGCTCGAATTTCCTTGTTACGGGGAACAATTATCTTGGAGGGGCAATCGTTGTAAAAATCAGGTGGTTCGTTGTCGGCTAGATCGTGCTTTGGGTAATGAGGATTGGCATGGTTTGTACCCTAATTCGAGGGTTGATTATTTGAAGATGATTTGGTCGGATCACTGTCCAAGTTTAGCAACCTGTCTTAAGTGGGACCGGCAACGGCATCGTCAGTTCCGTTTCGATAAACGTTGGTTGGGTAAGGAGGGTATTTCTGATGCGAATGAGTCCGGGTGGAATCGAACAAGGAATTTTTGGATTCCATGTTTCGTGGATAAGGTTAGGAATTGTTGGAATTCGATTTCTTGGTGGCGAAAGAACAATATTATCCCTGGCCCATCGGCTATTTCCTCCTGGAAGGCGGCTCTGCAGGAGGCAAAAATGGATGATTTGATTTCGCAAGAGGAAATCCGGGGGATTGAGAGGAAATTAAAAGAGGCGTATCATGATGAGGAAATATATTGGCAACAAAAAAGCAGGAAATTTTGGTTCAGGGTTGGGGATAAGAATACTCATTACTTTCATGCCGCCACCAAACAGCGGCGGGTGCGAAATAGGATTTTCGGTCTTTTTGATTCGGATAATGTCTGGCATGAGACCCATCGAGTTTGGAGAATATTGCTACCACATATTTCGAAAATCTTTTTACAAAGTCGGATAGCAGGGGTATCCCCGAGATGCTCCAGAAGATCCATCCACTTATTACGGAAAGGATGAATAGAGATCTTACTAAGGACATTTCGGAGGCAGAAGTTTGGAAGGCTTTGTTTGCAATGCACCCGGAAAAGGCTCCCGTTCCTGATGGAATGACAGCATTATTCTTTCAGCGATTCTGGTTTTCCTTGAAAGGGGATTTGGTGGCTCTGATTAGAGAGTTTTTTAGAACGGGTGGTTTTGATCCCCGTTTAAACGAAACTAATATTTGTCTGATTCCTCAAGTGGATAGTCCACAGCGAATGACAGAATTTAGGCCGATCAGCCTTTGTAATGTAAGTTACAAAATTATCTCCAAGGTTTTGTGCTTCCGGCTCCGTCGCGTCTTGCCTATCTTGGTTTCAGAGACCCAGTCGGCATTTGTTCTGGTCACCTAATTACGGATAATATCCTGATTGCCCAGGAAATGTTTCATGGACTGAAGACTAATCGACGTTGTAAGTCAGACTTTATGGCTTTTAAAACGGATATGAGCAAGGCGTATGACCGGATTGAATGGGATTTCTTGCAGGCTGTCCTGGTAAAACTGGGATTTGACCAGCGATGGATATCGTGGATTATGTGGTGTGTTTCATTGGTGTCATACAAAGTTCTTCTGAATGGTCAGCCTAGGGGTTCTAATTCTCCACAGCGGGGATTACGTCAAGGGGATCCTTTGTCGCCGTATCTGTTTATTCTTTGTACAGAGGTATTGATAGCAAATATCAAAAAGGCTGAACGAGAGGAAAAGCTAACGGGCATCACAATTGCTCGTAACAGTCCCACTATCTCACACTTGTTATTTGCGGACGACAACCTGTTCTTCTGTAAGGCGGACGGGGCTGAATGTCAAACGGTGATGAACATTATAGGTAATTATGGGAAAGCTTCTGGGCAAGAGGTTAATCTACATAAATCTTCTATCATGTTCGGTAAAAAGTTACACCCGAGGTAA
Source organism: Camelina laxa (assembly GCA_024034495.1). Classification (NCBI taxonomy): domain Eukaryota; kingdom Viridiplantae; phylum Streptophyta; class Magnoliopsida; order Brassicales; family Brassicaceae; genus Camelina; species Camelina laxa. Next base: position 10,490,637 of record CM043884.1, read on the forward strand.
GAGCTCAGGTTAAATCTGTTATGGGCATCTCGAAGGAAGGGGGAATGGGCTCTTATTTGGGTATCCCTGAAGATTTGCAGGGTTCGAAGACTAAAGTTTTTAGTTATGTGAAGGACCGGTTGGATGACCGCGTGAATGGTTGGTCCTCTAAGTCTTTATCTAAGGGGGGCAAGGAAGTTATGATTAAGTCGGTGGCACTGGCACTGCCTTCCCATGTTATGTCCTGCTATAAACTACCGTAGGAACTGACGTCTAAATTAACGAGTGTTATTTCCACCTTTTGGTGGAAGTCCAATGATAGAGCTCGTGGATTGCACTGGGTTGCTTGGGATAAGTTATGTAAAGATAAGTGTGAAGGGGGTCTCGGTTTCAGAGCCCTTGAACAGTTTAATGATGCCATGCTAGCTAAACAGTTTTGGCGCTTGATCCATTACCCGAACTCTTTGATGGCGCGGGTAGTGCAGGGTCGTTATTTTAGGAACAAACATCCTCTTGAGGCCACAAAACCTAATAATCCTTCTTTTGCCTGGCGGAGTATTTTTTCTACCCAGGAGTAGGTAAGACAAGGCGCAAGGTGGGCAGTGGGTTCTGGTTGCTCAATTTCAGTTTGGCGGGATCCCTGGTTACCGGATGCTCGGCCTAGACCAGCTAATGGTCGGGGACGGTTGTGGCTACCAAGTTTAATGGTTAATCATTTAATTAATCCTCTCACAAAGGACTGGCATTTACCCACCTTAGAGGAATTCTTTGATCCGGTGGATATTCCGATTATTCGGAGTATATCGGTTAGCAAATACTACAGACCGGATCGGTTGATATGGCACTACACCAAGTCCGGGAAGTATTCGGTGAAATCCGGTTATAGGTTGGCCCGGGATTTAACTACTGCAACGGAATACGGGCCGTCGTGTACGGCTCTTCGGCGCAATCCTGGAAACTAGAGGTTCCCCTTAAGGTCAAACATTTTTTATGGCAGGTTGCATCTGGGTCATTACCAGTAATGGAACGGCTAGTGCATAGAGGGGTCCGTTGTGACATTCTATGCAAACGATGTGATTCTGCGGCGGAGTCTATAAATCATGCACTCTTTGAGTGTCCCCGGTCACGCAGGGTTTGGGATTTGTCTCCAGTCTCGGTTGATCCTGAAGGATTTCCATATGCCTCTATTTATGCAAACTTGGATTTTATTTTTTGGCGGGCACCGTCCCAACCAGGAGTCTCTGATTTATCAAAATGCCTTTCCTGGATCCTTTGGTCAGTTTGGAAAGATAGGAATAGAAAAGTTTTTCAGGGTACAAAGGGCGAACCAATGGATATCTTAGATCAGGCAACTAATGACAGGCTTCTGTGGGAGGGGGCCAATTCATTCTCGGGAGGTTATATACATCCTCCGTCTCTTCCAGAGGCGAGGGGGCCCTCTCCACGGTGTCAGGTTGATGGTTCTTGGAAAGGATCGGATCCTCTTCAAGGTTTGGGTTGGTGGCTTTGTAATGACGAAGAGTTGACAATTTTACTGGGGGCACGAAGCTATCGACGAGGTCCATCCCCTTTACATGCGGAGTTACAAGCGCTTTTGTGGGCTATGGAATCTTTACTGGCGGTAGGGGCGGATTGTCAAACTTTCGAGACGGATTGTGCAGAACTGATTGCGATGGTGCAGCTATTTGAAGATTGGTCAGCCTTTTCAAACCAACTGGAAGATTTCTCCTTCCTCCGGGCTTCCTTTCCCTCCTTCACCTTGACCAGGATTTCCCATGAGTCTAACGTCAGAGCCGATTGCCTTGCACGCGCCTCAAAGAACTTTATTTTCTGAAATTTCATTTGTAAACTCTTATCCTCCAGTTTGGACAACCAATTTTGGAGTGATATTTTAATTTATTTAATGTTTGGTTGAGAAAAAAAAAGTTTGTTTAGCATTAATTCAAATCTGTTCTGAATATTTTTTAAATGAGAAGTTAAGAGAATTAAATTACTAACCTCTTAATTGTCTGGAATGGCAGGTGCTTGCATATGCTTCTATTGCTTAGCTTTTCGTCTAACTTATTAACATGACAAAAAAGAAACTGATTTTGTCTTTATTTCCAATGAAAGATAGTATATTTTGACGGCAACAAAAAAGTGTATTAGAAAGGTCATGCAAATCATCTATTATCAGAATAGTTTTAACAAAAGGGAGCATCACTTTTATATTATGCCTAGAACCCATAATCGGATTTGCAAGAAACATTATCTGGATTGGCTAATGCTAGCAAGACTTTATAATGAAAAAGTTTGAATTTAATTTAAATCACTTACTATACTTGGTATTCTAGATCAATAATCGTAGAAAATAAGAGTTGTGATGGTGATAATGATATTCTGCGAAAACAATAAAAATCAAGATGTTGAAATCACTGATTAGTGATTCAGTTTCTCATAGAACAATTTACAGAAAACTAAATAATTAAAAACACACTTGGATTCAAAACTTTTATAACATACACAAAAACGAGAATATTAAATTTGTAAGAACCTGATCAACGTTGATGACTGATGAGCCTAATCAAATAAAAGTCAAAATAAAAATACAAATATAATTTAAAAATAAATTGTTACAACTAATTCTCACCTTTTTTAAGTGGTGTTTTCTTTAGAGATTGACTGATAGAGGAAGGATGAAGAACCCCTATGGAAGATTCACCGATTGCTTTGAGAGAAACTTTTCCTTTCTAAATTTTGGTTCTCGACATTGCCGGGAAAAAAAAAGTAACGTTCTCGACATAATTTTTTCAAAAAGTAAAGCCATTTAAAACCCACCAGTAATTTGAGTAATATAAATTATTGAAATGTTTAGAAGAATTGGTTATTAAAAAAAAAAAATCTAAACTATGCTTTTTTTCTTTTTCCAAACTCATTTTTCATATTACCTATTTGGCACAAAATTAATTCAAAGCATGTATGCTTACATCACTAATTAAGGTTGGACAACTAAAATTCGAAATAGAATTTTGGGAGAAAGAAAACGGGAAGAGATTTATTTAATTTTCCAGTCAACCTTGCAGCTTTTCGGGTTAATTGCGAGCTTACGTTGATAAACAAAATAAGTAAATATAATCTATAATTTTGTAGATATATATTATCTAATTTATTGTATTAAAATCTTATAATAATTTGTAATAGATATGAAATAACTTGTACCAAATGCCCAACTGATATACATTCGGGTTATAAATGTTATACCAAATCTTTTACTTATTTTTAATCTGTTGAACTAAGATATAACATTTTAAATCGTTAAATTATTATTTAAACTATTATGAATGAGAAAACATGATATATATGGGACTGGACGGATTTTCTATTTCGAAATAAACATACCACTTTTCTCTCTCTTTTTTATTTTGTGTCTGTACTTATAACAAAAACGAATCTAATTATTCTTTTTGTGTAAACTGAACTAAAAACAAATCTGTTACTAAACTGGTACAAGTTTGGATTATGAATGTTGATTTCTAAAAACTATGTTTACAAGTATTACCTTGCACGTATATAATATATTGCATAAATGATAGTAAACTTAGTTTTTCAAATCAATTCTACACGTGTGCAGATCCGAATGTAGTTGCAGTTAAATTTTAAACACAAAATTAAAACGCAAACTAGAAGCAGTCGAGAAAAGTCAGTAGGCCAAACACACAAGTCTTGTATGTAGAAAATTAAAACTTGCATTATAGATAAACAAAGCCCATGGTTCAAATGTTCGATGTCCATGTCACATCACCACAATATATTATCGTATGTACATTATCTATGAATGTGAAGCGCTTGTTGCAGTTCTTTTCTGTATATACCATGTGTTTGTCATAACTCATACAAACCAATTAGGCTTAAGTACATATACGATGAAGTTGTGGAATAGATATCCTACTATATTAATTGAGAAATATAAATATGAAACTAATCTTTACATTTAATTGCTATAGAAAAACTTAATTAAGATTAATTAATTAATTAAATAAATATAATTAATCAAAAACGAAAAATTGGAGACACATAAAATAAAATAAATTGTAGAAAAGTAAAAAAAAAGTCTATTAGAATAAAAACTAATTCATCCGTAAAAAAAAATTAACAGCTAAGATTTTAAAAATCTAATCGAATAAAATCTATATAACCACAAATTTTATCAAAAAACTTTTTCAGCAGAGGTTAAATTTTTTTATCAAAAATCTAATCAAATAAAATATATAAAAATTTACTTAGATTTTAAAAATTAATAAACAAAAAATTAAAAATATAAATATTGTATCTTATCTATTTTAAAAATTTATATTTTTCTTGTGGCCACTTTTCTTTAGGAAAATAAAAGTAAGTTGAGATTTAAATATATTCAATGCTTGAAGGGAAGTCACAGAAAGAAAAACAATGAATGTTGTTTTCAAAGAAGTTTTTCAAAATCTTCACTAATTATATTTAGTTGTTATTTTTACATGTTAGTTATATATTTTTACTTACTGAACCTATATAAAAAATTGCGTTTAATTGACAAATGTTTAAACAATTTTATTCATTATGCAAATGTTTTATTAACACGTTTTTCAATAAACATTTATAAATTACAAAAATTTTAATATAAGCAAACCGAATTTTTAATCACAAACCATTATATATAACATAATAACAAAATAAATTATTACAAATTTTTATCAAAAGAAAAGTTTAACCCGCAATTTTCCGCGGGTTACTATCTAGTATCTTGATATTTTGCTCCAACAAAAGTGAAGAAATTTAGGTAGAAAGTTTGATCTGAGAACTGAACAAAAAATTCTCTTTCTTTATCATCAACTGAATCACTGTTTGCGAGTCACAATATTTGGAATACAATTGGATATAAAAAACACCTATCATGATTGAGATTAGAAGATTTTTCCAACGGAAGAATGGTCATAGAGATAATGTACGTTCTTCATAGGGGTTATTATAGTTAATTAACTACTTAAGGGTTATTATAATATTTAATTACATAAATCTTTTTTCCAGCAGTGGAAGAAGAAGTCCTTACTACAACCGCCTGAGTCGCAACCAACCACATAAGATATTCTTGAAGGCCCCATAACTTTCATGTGAATTAATTTTACTATATAGAAGTTCGATATCGATTAGATCCGACTGTATAGAAAAAATATAACAAAACTAAAAATGATAAACAAAAAGGAATATTTGCAAGAAAAATGACTTAAGGATTTATACATTGATACCAATCTGTAAAAAAAATATAAAAAATTAGACCTAAGACCTAGTTCCCTCAAAACTGAGTATTCCTTGTTGAAGAAAAACGCTATTAAACGACTTAAACCAGCAATGAGCTTTATCATTAAGATAAAATGAAAATAACCTGCATTTGACAGCATCATCAACTATCCCATTCATTCGTGTTGTGCCACATATATATTCAAAGTACTCCAAATGATAAATTGGTTCTCTGACGATTGATTTTCATATAATTTACCTTGTTTTTCCTTAATATTTTTACTTCTTTTGCATTATTTACCATCTAGTTTGGTCCCTTTTGCATAGTTTAAGGAATATTTATGCATTAGAGCTTAGTTGCATTGCATTTGCATCTTTTCATGCATAAATAGGTGATTTTGGAGCCTAAGGAGCGTGGAAGCAATGCTGAGGAGAAGTGAAGCAATCAATAGGAGAAAGCAAGAGAGTTAAGGCCGAAGAACCAAAGTCCGGAGTCCCACTCGACTGCCCATTCGACCAGACACTCGACTGTGTGCGTGAAACAAGGTTATCGACGGAGTGGAAGGAGCAGAAGGAAAGCCAACTCGACCGGTCACTCGACCGAGCACCAGGTCGAGTTGGCCGAGCCGCCTAGCTATTTGTCTTTTAGCATTTTTATGGCTTCTACTACTTTTCCTATCAAAGGACCTTGTACCCTTCAGCCACCAAGAGTCCAGCTTTTTAGAGTCCAACTTTTTAGATATTCTCAAACCTAGTTTGTACCTTTTAAGGAATTATTCCTTTTGCACTTTTATTTTATTAGATCTTGTACATTCTTTTGAAGGGATAAACATAAGATTCTTGGATTTTGTTGGTTCCATAACTTTCAAGATTTTAAGAATTTGTGTTTGATTCTTTCTTCATTATTGTAGATCTTTGCTTTATCTTTCATTTGATGCAAGTTTCAGCATTTTCTGGGTTTATGACTTTGATGTTCATCATGTGTTCTTGTGAGTAGTTGCTTAGGATCTTGAGGATGGGTTAGGCTGGATTATGTATGAGGTTTGTTTGATTTGGTCAAGCTTGATTGTTGTAGATCTCTTCTAGTCTAGATGTTCTTAATGATGATCCTATAACTGAGAGGGTAGGATCTGTTCTCAAGCATCTTAGCAACATACCAATGTTTAAGGAGCATAGATAAGGCTAGATCTAGAGTTTACCATTAGGCTTGCTAAGAGATTAGAGGTCTTGTTTGGTATTTGACATATTGCTTAATGTCTACTTGTGTAGATTCTTTACTGTGTGAGAACAAGTCTAGAAATGCATGAGTTTGATTGTTTATTGCCATGAGAGTGGATTAAACATGTCTTAGAAAATATTGTCTAGAGATTAGCTCATATTGTTTGCGATTTGTTGACCAAGTTAGATGACCTCAATCATTAGTCCAGCTCATGAATCCATCCTCAAGGCCTTCTTTGTTTATTGATTTCATAGTTTTAATCCTGCTGCTTGCTTGTTGTTTGATTTGCTTTCATATTGCTCTGTTTTTCGTGTGTTGCTCTGTTTTGTCGTTTTTGTCCAGCTCGACCCTGCCTCGATCTATACTCGGTCGAGTGCTTGATCGAGTTTATCCCCAGAATTTTTGCTTATGATTTGTAGTTGTCCTGTCTTACTTCCTGTTTCATTCTATTTGCGCATTTTTGTTGCATTCACTTAGTTTCCTGTTCAGTACTTGCATTAATATAGTTATTATTTCTGTTCTAGCTTCATAATTGTCATAATCATTCTATTCCAATTACATTTAGCATCTAGTTCTTCTAGCTTTACATTTAGCACTTTGCATTTCATAATAGGATTGTTAGTGATAAACATCCTTTACATCTGGCTTAACTTAGACCCATTTGCACATCTTGATTGTTCACAGACTCTCAGATTGGATTGACACCTCTTGTACTACAATCGCATAAGGGGAATTGAAACACTCTGCCATCCATTCATCATCATTCATATCTCATCATTCCATCCATTTCATCACCATACCACCAAATAGATGTGTTTCAATTTGGCGCCGTTGCCCATTTGATTTCAGGTACCAGCTCGACCATCAACTCGACCACCACTCGACTGAGTGTGTGCTCGAGCACCTGATCGAGTCAGACGCCGGATACAAATAGACATTAGTTCCCAATCGACTCGACCACCCACTCGAGCTTGTGCTCGACTGAGTGCCTGTCCAAGTCTGTACTCGAGCCTGTTGATGCAAACAAGGTCCAAGGGTCATCACAATCTTCAGAGACTCCTTGATCACATCAACAAACCACCAAGGGACCTGAGACAGCATAAAACAAGGATCTATCAGGAATAAGAACAACAAGTGCTAATGGAGCAACAAGATCAACAACTCCAAGAGCAAGAAACATTGGTGCTGGAGATGCACCAAACACACATAACCAGAGAGCTGGTATTGTGCCTCCTACTGTTGCCAATAACAACTTTGAGATCAAAAGTGGATTGATCTCCATGATTCAAGCCAACAAGTTCCATGGGTTGCCAATGGAAGATCCCCTAGACCATGAAACAAGGTTTTTGATGGTGGTGAATGTGAATGATGATGAATGTATGCAATGAATGGATGGATGATAAGGTGTTTCAATTCTCCTTATGCAGTTGCAGTATAAGAGGTGTCAATCCAATCTGAGTGTTTGTGAACAGTCAAGATGTGCATAAAGATCTAATTTAAGCCAGATGTAAAGGATGTTTATCACTAACAATCCTATGATTAAAATGCAAAGTGCAGAAAATAAAACTACAAGAACTAGATGCTGAATGTAAATGAACAGAATGATTGTAGCAGTAATGAAGCTAAAACAGAAATAGAATCTACTATAATGCAAGAAATAAACCTATGCAAGACAAGCAATGAACAGAAAACTAAATGAATGCAGCAGAAATGAAACAGGACAATCACAAATCATAAACACAAGCTCTGGGGAAGAACTCGAGCAAGCACTCGACCGAGTGTAGCACAAGCTCAAGCTTAGCTCTTTTAAGTTTTTGGGTCACTAACCTATTAACTTTAAGCTTTGAGTCTATTTCCTTGAGTTCTGTTCGAAAATGTCTTCAAGGATCACTAAGAAGTCTCAACAAGCGGCTGCAAGCCCCATGGAACGTCGTGATGATCGCCTACAATCAAGAAGAGAAGCTGGAAAAACCACTCGACGCCCCACTCGATCAAGCACTCGACCGAGTGGTGGTCCGAGTGGCCGGTCGAGCCAGATGCCGTCTTCAAGGAATCAATCAGTTGAGAAAGATCCTGAGAGAACTGAAAGTGAAGAAGAAAGGGAGCCAACTCTTAGTGAGTTCATGAGGAGAAACAAGGCCAAGGGGAAGAGGCCAGCAGTTGAGGTTGCACAAGAGGAGGTTGAGAGTGAAAGTGAGGAAGAAGATGAGGAAGAAGAGGGAGAGGATGATGGAGAAGCAGAATCTTGTGGTTTGACAAAAAGGCAACTTTATGAAGCCTTCATGAGAATGGAATTCCTGGGGACCAGGTATCCACACAAGGAAACAATGGAGAAGCTAGCCATTGATGAAGATGTGGAGTTTCTTTTTGAGAAGAGCAACCTTAACAAGTTCATGGGGCTTTGCATGGAGGGCTATGAAACAAGATATTTTATGGGTGAGGTGAACAGGTTAAAGATGGAATGGATGATGATGAATGTATGCAATGATTGGTAAGATGTTTCAATTCCCCTTATGCAGTTGCAGTATACGGGGTATCAATCCAATTTGAGTGGTTGCAAACAGTTAAGATATGCATAAAGATCTAATTTAAGCCAGATAAAAAGGATGTTGCCACTAAACAATCCTATGATGAAAATGTAAAGTGCAGAAGGTAAACTAAATGAACTAAGAACTAAATGCAAATGAAAAAGAGTGATTAAGACAGTAATGATGCAACCAACAGAAACATAAATCAAGCTAAAGAACAAATGCAAGACAATAATGAACAGGACACTAAATGGATGCAGCAGAAATGGAACATGAATGAAACAAGACAATCACAAATCATAAATAGTAGAGTTCTGGGGATGAACTCGAGCCAGCACTCGACCGAGTGTAGGTCGAGTGAGTGGTCGAGCTAGACTAAACGCAGAAACAGAGCAATGCAATAAAAACAGAGTAATGCAAAGACAGATCAAACTACAATCAAGCAACAGGATTAAGACTGTAAAATCAATAAACAAAGAAGGACTTGAGGAGGGATTCATGGGCTGGACTAATGATTGAGGCTATCTAACTTGATCAACAAATCTCAAACAACATGAGCTAATCTCTAGACATATGAATCCAAGACAAGTTTCTCCCACTCTCATGGTCAAGAAACAATCAAACCTATGCATTTCTAGACTTGCTCTCACATAGTAAAGAATCTACACAAGCAGGCAGTAAGAAATATGTCTCATACCAAACAAAACTTCTAATCTCTTAGCAAGCAAGATGGTAAGCTCTAGATCTAGCCTTATCTATGCCTCTTAAACATTGGTGTGATGCTAAGATGCTTGAAATCAGATCCTACCCTCTCAGATATAGGATCAGCATTAAGAACATCTACCCTAGAAGAGATCTACAACAATCAAGCTTGATCAAGCCAAACAAACCTCATTCACAGCCCAGCCTAACCCATCCTCAAGATCCTAAACTACTACTCACAAGAACACATGATAAACATCAAAATCATAAACCCAGAAAAGATTGAAACTTGCATCATTAGATAGATAAAACAAAGATCTACAATATTGAAAAAGAAATGAAACTTAAATTCTCAATATTAAGAAAGTTATTAAACTAACAATAATGAGAAATTTAGTCTTTTTCAAGTACAAGATCTTAGGAAAATAAAAAGCAAAAGGAATAAATCCCAAAAAGGTAAATACTAGGTTTTTAAGAATATCTAAAAAGCTGACTACTTTTGTGGCTGCAGGTACAAGGCTTTATATAGGAGGGGAGTGGAAGCCCTAAAAATGCTAAAAGACAAAATAGTCAACGGCTCGGTCAACTCGACCTGTGCTCGGTCGAGTGGCAGGTCGAGCTGGCTTCTCTCGTGCATTGTCCACTCGGTCGAGTCCTCCTCAGCACACGGTCGAGTGTCTGGTCGAGTGTGCGGTCGAGTTGGACTCCAGACCTTGTTATTTCAGCCTTAACTCTCTTGCTTTCCCTTCATGATTGCTTCACTCCTTCCTCAGCATTGCTTCCATGCTCCTTAAGCTCCAAAATCACCTGTTTATGCATGAAAAGATGCAAATGCAATGCAACTAAACTCTAATGCATGATTAGTCCTAAAGCTATGCAATAATGGTGAAAATGGATAGCAAAAGATGCAAAAGATGTGAATATACTAAGGGAAAACAGGGTAAAATATATGAACATCAACACCCCCAAACTTAGTCTTTGCTTGCCCTCAAGCAAATAAGCAAGACATAAGAATGTAGGTGAGGTTTGAAAATGGGATCTCAGCTCCTAAAGCTTGCAAACAGACCATCTAGAATCAATGTCCAAGTTACTAGTACTATGATGCAAGTTGAATGAGCTGTACTTAAAGACTTTAGACAAGCATGTCACAACCTTTACTGATTTGAGCCTTAGATATCCACATGCATTCAAATCAACCATTTCCTTTAACATTCATTAATCAAGAACATGAATCAATTCTATGCAATGCTTAAACTCATTTGGCTTGGAGGTAAAGGCTTTGAGACAATGATGGTCTCTTTTTAGAGTGGGGCTTATCAATATCAAGGTTCTCTCATAAAAAATGGATTGAGCTTTAGAAGAATGCTAAAGGTAAGAACACATAGACACATACAAGAATAAAACCTTGTCTACCCAAAGGTACCCAAAGTGTTTATCCTAGCAATCTAAACCCAAATGATCCTAGTGCTACCCTTTAACTTCTTCTTTTCTCTTTCACCCTTTTCTCTTTTGATTTTCAAGTCTTAGGAGAGGTTTCTTATTTGATCTTTCTAGTGGGATGGGGGATTCTTACTTATTTGCTATGGTTCTCTTTTCTTCTTATTCTTAAGACATACAAGCTTTTTGCTAGACTTTTCTTTTCTTTCTTTTCTTTTCTTTAACTAGAACCATCTTCAACATTTTTTTGCTTCCCATCCTTTCACTAGACCTTGCTTAAACACAATCTCCTCTTAAAGACTCTACCCTTTTTCTTTCCTTTCTCCTTTTTTTTTTTTTTTTTTTTTTTCTTTCTTTAACTTCCAAGTCCCAAACCCAACAAATGAACCACCTAGTCCTATCTAGTTTGAAAAATGCAAACTAGAACTACACAAGGCTTTACTCTTGTCAGTTCAAACCTAACACTTTCTACCAAGCTCAATCCTAAAAATAGGCCTCACACACTCAAGAATAAACATGGCTTGAAAGAAGGGTTGGTTAAGGGTAGGGGAAACTGATTCTTAATGAGGAAATCAGCTACTTGGATCAACAAGAGTGGTAAAAAGGAGAAAGATGATCCAAATATGTATATGGTATCCATGAGTTTAAAGCAATGCACACATTGATAATTGAAAGTCAATATTAAGTTCTTATAGATAGGAAATGGCATCAAATCACAACATGCTTCAATTTAGACTAAATGCAATGCAGGAATTCAATGCTTGGTTCAATCTTATGCTTCTAACCACTCAACTAGCATCAAAGTACTATTAACTTGGGCATTGATCCTAGTCTAGTGAATGAGCAAGCTAACAAGGAAATACTCATCATAGATCCCTAATGCAAGCAGTCCTATATGATAAACAAAATACTTGAATATGCAAAGCAAACTACATGAACACTCTTTTTTTTTTATAAAGATTTTTGCAAAAATTTTCAAATTTTTAGGGTTTTTCTATGCCTTAGATGCTATGCAAATATTAACATGATGATGCTAAAAATTTGAAATAAGAAAACAAAACACAATGTCAAATGCTATCTCAAACCCTCCCCCAAACTTAAATCACACAGTCCCTTGTGTGAAAGAAATTTGTTTGAGGATTCAAGACTTAAAACAAAACACACAATATGAAATGCAATGGTATTTACAATGGAAAGGTGATAGTGTTACCTCAAGGATTGTAGAAGAAATTATCCACATCCTCCTGCATGCTATCAAAGGTGTAGCTGGGGTCTTGTTGGTGACTTGGAGAGGGGGATTGGGGCAGCTCGACGATGGCGATCGACCGTGACTCGGTCGAGTGCATGTCCGAGTGGGGGGGTCGAGCTGGACTGCGGATGTCCCTCTCTTCTTCTGTTTAGACTCCCTTGCTTCCCTGACCATGAAAACATCAAAACAAAGGTCAAAATACCAAAACATTAAGCAATATATACAGAGATACCTTAGGGACTTCCTCCCTAGTGAGCTTGTTTATAGTCACTAAGCTTGACTTCTATGACTCTTTAAACTTGAGGGGCATCCATGAGAAGTATTGAGCACTTCTCATGTGTCTCTTTCTCTCCCAAATACTTCTTAACCCTCTGACCATTAACTGTGAACTCACTACCATCCTTGTTGAGAAGTGTGACAGCTCCATATGGTAAAACTTCCTTTATTTCAAAAGGACCTCCCCATCTACTTTTCAACTTTCCAGGGAATAACTTGAGTTTTGAATTGTAAAGCAAGGCTTGGTCTCCAGGTCTAAGGTCCTTTATGAGAATCTTCTTGTCATGGAAAGCTTTAGTCCTTTCCTTGTAGATTTTGGAGTTTTCATAGGCCTCCAATCTGATCTCCTCAAGTTCATGCAAATCAAGGCTTCTCTTAGCTTGTGCTGTTTCAAGATCTAGGTTCAGAAGTTTGATTGCCCATAGAGCCTTGTATTCAACTTCAACTGGAAGGTGACAAGATTTTCCATACACAAGCTGGAATGGGGTTCTTCCTATAGGTGTTTTGAAAGCTGTTCTATAAGCCCAAAGTGTTTCATCAAGTTTACTAGACCAATCCTTCCTTGTTGCTCCTACTATTCTTGATAGAATGGCCTTGATCTGTTTGTTTGACACCTCAACTTGCCCACTTGTCTGAGGGTGATATGCTGTAGACACCTTGTGCTTGACTCCATACTTTCTTAGCATTCCTTCAAAGATCTTATTGATGAAGTGTGATCCTCCATCACTTATGACAACTCTTGGGATTCCATACCTTGGGAAGATTATGTTCTTAAAGAGTTTAAGCACTACCTTGTGATCATTAGTGGGGCTAGCAATGGCTTCCACCCATTTGGAGACATAGTCTACTGCTACTAAGATGTAGGCATTCCCATTTGAAGGGGGATTAAAGGGTCCCATGAAATCAATTCCCCATACATCAAATATCTCAACTTCAAGAATTGGATTTTGAGGCATCTCATTCTTCCTTGTGATATTCCCCATCCTTTGGCAAGCATCACATTTTGTGATGAACTTGTGAGTGTCCTTGAACAATGTAGGCCACCATAGACCAGCTTGTAAGACCTTTTGGGCTGTCTTGAAAGTTGCAAAATGGCCTCCATAGGCAGAACCATGGCAATGTCCTAATACTCCTTCAACTTCATTCTCTGCTATGCACCTTCTAAACAATCCATCTGATCCCTTCTTGTATAAGTAAGGTTCATCCCAATAGTATCCATTGATGTCCTTGAGGAGTTTCTTCTTCCTATAGGAGTCCATATCTGCTGGAACTTCTTCACATACCTTGTAATTGACTATATCAGCATACCAAGGCAGACCTTCACTCTCAAGTGCCATCCACTCCTCCATCTCGTCCTGCTCGATCGGGTGCCCAAAAGTACTCGGCCGAGTGCCTGTTCGAGTGAGAGGTCGAGTGGGGAGCCGTGTTGAGCCAATCAACATCAGTTTCTCCTCAGGCATTGAATCATCAATTGGAATCTCCTCTTCTATCCTCATTCTAGACAAGTGATCAGCCACTCCATTCTCTATCCCCTTTTTATCAACTATTTCCATGTCAAACTCTTGGAGAAGCAAAATCCATCTCAACAACCTTGGTTTTGTATCCTTCTTTGAGTAGATGTGTCTCAGAGCAGCATGATCAGTGTACACAATCACTTTGGACCCTACTAAGTAGCTTCTGAATTTTTCAAAGGCAAATACCACTGCTAGGAGCTCTTTCTCTGTTGTTGAATATCTTCCTTGTGTCTCATCCAAGGTTCTACTTGCATAGTGGATCACATGCAGCTTCTTATCTTTTTTCTTTTTTCTGACCTAGGACTGCTCCTACTGCAAAGTCTGAAGCATCGCACATAATCTCAAATGGAAGATCCCAGTTTGGAGCTTGGACTATCGGAGCTGAAATCAAAGCAGCTTTGATCTCCTTGAAAGCCTTCAAGCAATCTTCATCAAAGTTGAAGTCAGTCTCCTTACATAGCAACCTTGTCAATGGCCTATCTATCTTTGAGAAATCCTTGATGAATCTCCTATAAAACCCAGCATGCCCAAGAAAGCTTCTTATGTCCTTGACTGTTTTTGGTGGTTGGAGTTGAACCATTACTTCAATCTTTGCCTTATCAACCTCAATCCCCTTTGCTGAAATCTTATGACCAAGAACTATCCCTTCTTCAACCATGAAGTGACACTTTTCCCAGTTCAAAACAAGATTTGTCTCCTCACATCTCTTTAAAACCCTACATAAATTAGCAAGACAAGAAGGAAAAGAGTCTCCATAGACAGAGAAGTCATCCATAAAAACTTCCACAACATCCTCAATGAGATCAGAGAAGATAGACATCATGCATCTTTGAAAAGTTGCTGGAGCATTACATAATCCAAATGGCATCCTTCTATAAGCAAAAGTACCATATGGACATGTGAATGTTGTCTTCTCTTGATCATTAGGATTAATAGGAATTTGGAAAAATTCAGAATATCCATCCAAGAAACAGTAGTGAGTGTGATTAGCTAATCTTTCCAGCATATGATCAATAAAAGGAAGAGGAAAATGATCTTTCCTAGTAGCTGAATTAAGCTTTCTATAGTCAATGCACATTCTATGTCTTGTGATGGTTCTAGTTGGAATTAATTCATCCTGATCATTCTTTACCACAGTTATTCCTCCCTTTTTTGGGACACAATGAACTGGTGAAACCCAAGTACTATCAGAGATAGGATATATTACACCAGCATCAAGCAACTTAAGGATCTCCTTTTTTACTACTTCTTTTAAGTTGGGGTTTAATCTTCTTTGAGGTTCAATACTAGAGTAGGATTCATTTTCAAGATGGATTCTATGCATGCAAAGACTAGGTGAAAGGCCTTGAATGTCATCCAAGGTATAACCAATTGCTTTCCTATACTTCTTTAGCTCTACAACTAGTAAATCAAGTTCATTTTCACTCAACTTAGCATTTACTATCACAGGATAGGTAGAGTTCTTACCTAGAAAAACGTACCTTAGCCCAGATGGGAGAGGTTTGAGCTCTACTTTTGGTGCCTTTAGCTCGGACCAATCGTTTGTGCAGGACTCGGCGTTGCACTCGGTCGAGTGACTTCGGTACTCGGTCGAGTTGGTGGTCGAGCTGATGGTCGAGCTATCCAAAGTTGCTAATTGAACTGACCAGACTTCCTCTCTTTGTGCTGGTAATCCCTCAAAAACCTCTGGGTGGTCTGATTCTCTACTGGAGTCCAATATCTTCTCATAAGCTTTGGTTTCTTGATGAATGAATCCTTCCTCCCCACTCTTGGTTAAAACAGTTCTAAGGTGATCTTGTTCTGCTAGTTCTTCCATCAATTCCTCTGATAGTTTGTCCATTTCTTCAGTCCAAAAGACTTGCCCTCCAATGGTTGGTTTCTTCATAGCCTCCACAATGTCAAATGTCATTTTGAAGTCCTCTCCCAGGTTAAGATCAATCTTCCCTTGTCTCACGTCAATTATTGCTCCTGCTGTAGCTAGGAAAGGTCTCCCTAGTATCAAAGGATCCTTTGGTTCTTCATCCATTTCCAAAACCACAAAGTCTGTTGGGACTTCTACTTCTCCAACTCTAACTGGTAGATCCTCCAAAACACCATGTGGTAATCTTATTGATCTATCAGCTAAGATCAAGGATATATTGCATGGCTTATATCTTGTAAACCTGCGCTTAGCAACTGATAGAGGCATTAGGCTTACTGAGGCTCCCAAATCACATAGGCATCTATTGAAAGTTATAGGGCCTATAGAGCAAGGTAGAGTAAAGGAGCCATGATCCCTTAGCTTTTGAGGATTCACTTGCTTTGTGATGATGGCACTGCACTCTTGGCTAAGAATCACCATCCCTTGAACTTCTTTGATCCTTTCCATCACAGCATCTTTCAAGAATTTCTGGTAAGGAGGAATCATCACAAATGCATCTATTAGAGGCATTCTAAGCTCAATCTCTCTAACTTGTTTGTTAAACAATGCCTTGTATTTTTCAACCATCTGCTTCTTAAATCTTCCTGGGAAAGGTAGTGGAGGTTTGTAAGGAGGAGAATGAACCGGACTTCTTTTTCTTTGGAGGCAACTGGTTTAGTTTTTTCTTGAGAAGCTGCTCGATCGGGTGCTCGATCACACACACGGTCGAGTGTGTGGTCGAGTGATGGGTCGAGTTCGATGGCGTTTTCATTTTGAGTTTCTTCTTGTTGAAAACTCTCCCCTTCTTGATCACCACTGTCCTCAGTGTCTGGTAAGGCTCCCTCCCTTGTTGGTAGAACCCTTCCACTGCGTAGATTGATAGCATGAGCAGATTCAATAGATTGCATATTGGCCTTGCCTTTGTTATTTGGGACATTAGCTAGTTGATTCTCCATAGTCACAATCCTGGAAGTAAGTGTGGCAAACTTGGCATGGAGTTCACTGTAAACATCTGATATCCTCCTGTTCAACTCAGCAAATCTGTTTGTTGCTTCAATCTTTTCTTGTGTTTGCCCAATCAACAACTGTTGCATCATGGCCCTTAAGTCTTGTTCCTGGCCTTGGTTAGTCTGAAACCCTGGTGGGGGACACAATGGAGGCTGGAACACTTGATGTTGTTGTTTAGGGATGTAGCTTTGTTGCTGTGGAGGCTGTTGAGGTGGATAAACTTGGTCTTGAGGGTTGGCCACATTGGTACTCCTATATGAGAGATTGTTGTTTTGAAACCTCCTTGGTTGTAGCCTTTGAATCCTCCTTGGTTTGCATGTAGCACAACTCAGCAAACTCAGTCTCCCCTTCTTGAACTGGAGCCTCTTCCTCTCCAATGAAGTGAATGGACTTTGCTGGCTAAGAAGAATCTTGTCCAGCTTCTCATTGACCATCTTCAAATCCCTCTTGTATTTTTCCTCTTGATCAGTGGAGGATGACCTTATGGTTCTGTCATAGTCCTCATTGTAGTTGCCATCTGATTGAGCAAGATTTTCAACCAAATCCCATCCTTCTTCAACATTTTTGTTGAGGAAGTTTCCATTTGAGGCTGTGTCAAGAAGCATTCTGATCTTGCATCATTAGATAGATAAAACAAAGATCTACAATATTGAAAAAGAAATGAAACTTAAATTCTCAATATTAAGAAAGTTATTAAACTAACAATAATGAGAAATTTAGTCTTTTCAAGTACAAGATCTTAGGAAAATAAAAAGCAAAAGGAATAAATCCCAAAAAGGTAAATACTAGGTTTTTAAGAATATCTAAAAGCTGACTACTTTTGTGGCTGCTGGTACAAGGCTTTATATAGGAGGGGAGTGGAAGCCCTAAAAATGCTAAAAGACAAAATAGTCAACGGCTCGGTCAACTCGACCTGTGCTCGGTCGAGTGGCAGGTCGAGCTGGCTTCTCTCGTGCATTGTCCACTCGGTCGAGTCCTCCTCAGCACACGGTCGAGTGTCTGGTCGAGTGTGCGGTCGAGTTGGACTCCGGACCTTGTTATTTCAGCCTTAACTCTCTTGCTTTCCCTTCATGATTGCTTCACTCCTTCCTCAGCATTGCTTCCATGCTCCTTAAGCTCCAAAATCACCTGTTTATGCATGAAAGATGCAAATGCAATGCAACTAAACTCTAATGCATGATTAGTCCTAAAGCTATGCAATAATGGTGAAAATGGATAGCAAAAGATGCAAAAGATGTGAATATACTAAGGGAAAACAGGGTAAAATATATGAACATCAGGCTACAAAGAAGAAAGTTGTGAGTTTTGGCCACAGTCAAGCTGCATACATATGCAAGGAATGATGCTGAGTTGGAGCTGGTCACATTGCCTTCACAATCAAAGGAAAGAAGTATGAGATTTCAATGAAGAAGATAGCCAATGTGTTTGGTTTTGAGGTTGGGAGCAATAGGAGCTTGATGATACCAAGAGAGGAGCTCTATTCCATTTGGGAAACCATTGGAGACAACATGACCTATTCATCCTCCAAGGCCAAGAGTTCCAAGATAAGAAGCCCAGTTCTAAGATATTTCCACAAAGCTCTTGCCAACACCTTCTTTGCTAGGAAGGAAACTGGAAACCTAAATGAAGAAGAGCTCAAGATGATGGACATAGCTTTGAATGGAATCATCCTCAAGGCAAAAGATGGAACCATCATTCTTGGGAGCACTGTGGAGACTGACCTTGCAATGGTGCTAATAGACCACATGATATATTTGAGAAGTTGGGTAGGAAAGTTGGAGAACAAAGGTTCAAGAGGAGCACTAACCATTGGGGGCATCATCACTCCAATTCCACAAGCTGCCAAGGTCCCACTTAGAAGAGAAAGGGTCTCACCAAGATGGATTGACTAAAGCTACCTCACCTCTACTCTCATATTGGCCAAGGAGATGCATCAAGGAAATAACATTTTCAACTTTGAGCTTCCAACAGTTGGGAAAAACAGTTGATCTTGCCTAACCAAGAGCTCACTACCATTCAAGAAGGAGCCAACATTGGCTTTTGGCCAGCTGATGAGTTCTTGTTTGATGGGGTAGTTCAACCTAAAGTTGATGAACCTGGAGATGTGGAAATGGCTGATAGGGAGGAGCAGTTTTACTTTGAGGATTATGAGCCCAACCCAAGGGATAGTAGAGGAGTGAGAGAAACTAGCAAGAGGTTGACTCTTTTGCAAAAGTGGAATAAGTGGCATGGGAAGAAGTTTGATAAGCTAAAGAAGAAGGTGACTAATATGGCTAAGTCTATCAAGGGCTTAAAGAAGGAGATTGCTGAGCTGAAGAGTGGAAACTCATCTCCAAGCCATTCAAGCTTTTTGAGGAAGAGTAGCTCAACCAGAGCACTTTCAAGAGTTGCAAACCCTGTGCAATCAGCTAGAGCTTCAATGTACGAGCCAAATCTGAGGAAGAGGAGTTCAAGTAGCCGAGAACAACAATTTTCAAGGCACTCGACCGGGTCACTCGAGCACCCACTTGACCGAGCACCCCAGATGCACTTGGCCGAGTTCCGACCCAGATCACCTTATGGCTTCCCTCCTCCAGCTGCTTATCCAGGATATCTAGGTTATCCTCCCATCCCACCCCAATACTTCATGGATCCAGCACTCTACCAGCAGTTCTACCAGCAGTTCTCCCAGCAGCAAGGACAGACTTTTGGCATCCGCAGTCCAGCTCGACCCCCACACTCGAGCACGCACTCGACTGAGTCACGGTCGATCGTCATCGTCGAGCTGCCCCAATCTCCATCTCCAAGTCAGCAACAAGACCCCCACTACACTTATGAAAGCTTGAATGAGGATGTGGACAGTTTCTTCCACAATCCTTGAGGTACCAATATCACCTTTCCTTGTAAATACCATTGCATTTCATATTGAGTTTTGTTTTTAGTTTTAAATCCTCTTACAAATTTCTCTTACACAGTTGACTGTGTAATTTAAGTTTGGGGGAGGGTTTGAGATAGTATTTGATATTGTGTTTTGTTTTCTTATTCAACATTTAATCATGATAGTATTTGCATATCATTTAAGGCATAGAAAAAAAAAATTTGAAAAAAAAATTTGCAAAAATCTTTTTTTAAAAAAAAGAGTGTTCATGTAGTTTGCATTGCATATTAGGATCTTGTTTAGCATGTTTCATATAGGACTGTTTCATATTTTTGCATTAGGGATCTATGATGAGTTTAACCTTGTTAGCTTGCTAGATTTACTAAACTAGGATCAATGCCCAAGTTAATAGTACTTTGATGCTAGTTGAGTAGCTAGAAGCATAAGATTGAACCATGTCTTGAATTCCTGCATTGCATTTGGTCTAAATTGAAACATGTTGTGATTTGATGTCATTTCCTATTTATAAGAACCTAATATTGACTTTTAATTATCATCTTGTGCATTGCTTTAAACTCATGGATACCATATACATATTTGGATCATCTTTCTCCTTTTTACCACTCTTGTTGATCCAAGTAGCTGATTTCCTCATTAAGAATCAGTTTTCCCACCCTTAACCAACCCTTCTTTCAAGCCATGTTAATTCTTGTGTGTGTGAGGCCTTTTTGGGGTTGAGCTTGGTAAAAAGTGTTAGGTTTGAGCTGACAAGAGTAAAGCCTTGTGTAGTTCTAGTTTGCAATTTTCAAACTAGATAGAACTAGGTGATTTAATTGTTGGGTTTGAGACTTGGTTGTTTTGAATAAGAAGAGAAAAGAGGAAAAAGAGAAAGAAAAAGGGTAGAGTCTTTAAGAGGAGAATGTGTTTAAGAAAAGTCTAGTGAAAGGATGGGAAGTTAAAAAAAATTTGTTGAAGATGGTTCTAGTTAAAGAAAAGAAAAGAAAGAAAAGAAAAGTCTAGAAAAATGCTTGTATGTCTTAAGAATAAGAAGGAAAGAGAAGCATAGCATATAAGAAAGAATCCCCCATCCCACTAGAAATATCAAATAAGAAACCTCTCCTAAGACTTGAAAACCAAAAGAGAAAAGGGTGAAAGAGAAAAGAAGAAGTTAAAGGGTAGCACTAGGATCATTTGGGTTTAGATTGATAGGATAAACACTTTGGGTGCCTTTGGGTAGACAAGGTTTTGTTCTTGTATGTGTCTAAGTGTTCTTACCTTTAGCATTCTTCTAAAGCTCAATCCATTTTTATGAGAGAACCTTGATATTGATAAGCCCCACTATAAAGAGAGACCTTCATTGTCTCAAAAACCTTTATCTCCAAGCCAAATGAGTTTAAGCATTGCATAAGATTGATTCATGTTCTTGATTAATGATTGTTAAAGAAATGGTTGATTTGAATGCATGTGGATATCTAAGGCTCAAATCAGTAAAGGTTGTGATAGGCTTGTCTAAAATCTTTAAGTACAGCTCATTCAACTTGCATCATAGTACTAGTAACTTGGACACTGATTCTAGTTGGTCTATTAGCAAGTTTTAGGAGCTCAGATCCCACTTTCAAACCTCACCTACCTTCTTATGTCTTGTTTATTTGCTTGAGGGCAAGCAAAGACTAAGTTGGGGGTGTTGATGTTCATATAATTTACCTTGTTTTCCCTTAGTATTTTCACTTCTTTTGCATCATTTACCATCTAGTTTGGCTCCTTTTGCATAGTTTTAGGAATGTTTATGCATTAGAGCTTAGTTGCATCGCATTTTCATATTTTCATGCATAAAAAGGTGATTTTGGAGCCTAAGGAGCATGGAAGCAATGCTGAGAAGAAGTGAAGCAATCAAGAGGAGAAAGCAAGAGAGTTAAGGCTAAAGAACCAAGGTCCGGAGTCCCACTCGACTGCCCACTCGACCAGACACTCGACCGTGTGCGGAGAGGGACTCGACCGAGTGGAAGGAGCAGAAGGAAAGCCAACTCGACCGGTCACTCGACCGAGCACCAGGTCGAGTTGGCCGAGCCGCCTAACTATTTTGTCTTTTAGCAGGGCTTCCACTACTTTTCCTATAAAAGGACCTTGTACCTTTCAGCCACCAAGAGTCCTGCTTTTTAGAGTCCAACTTCTTAGAGTCCAACTTTTTAGATATTCTCAAACCTAGTTTTTACCTTTTAAGGAATTATTCCTTTTGAACTTTTATTTTATTAGATCTTGTACCTTCTTTTGAAGGGATAAACATAAGATTCTTGGATTTTGTTGGTTCCATAACTTTCAAGATTTTAAGAATTTGTGTTTGATTCTTTCTTCATTATTGTAGATCTTTGCTTTATCTTTCATTTGATGCAAGTTACATCATTTCTGGGGTTATGACTTTGATGTTCATCATGTGTTCTTGTGAGTAGTTGCTTAGGATCTTGAGGATGGGTTAGGCTGGATTATGTTTGAGGTTTGTTTGATTTGGTCAAGCTTGATTGTTGTAGATCTCTTCTAGTCTAGATGTTCTTAATGATGATCCTATAACTGAGAGGGTAGGATCTGTTCTCAAGCATCTTAGCATCATACCAATGTTTAAGGAGCATAGATAAGGCTAGATCTAGAGTTTACCATTAGGCTTGCTAAGAGATTAGAGGTCTTGTTTGGTATTTGACATATTTCTTAAAGCCTGCTTGTGTAGATTCTTTACTGTGTGAGAACAAGTCTAGAGATGCATGAGTTTGATTGTTTCTTGCCATGAGAGTGGATTAAACATGTCTTAGAAAATATTGTCTAGAGATTAGCTCATATTGTTTGAGATTTGTTGACCAAGTTAGATGACCTCAATCATTAGTCCAGACCATGAATCCCTCGTCAAGGCCTTCTTTTTTTATTGATTTCATAGTCTTAATCCTGCTGCTTGCTTGTTGTTTGATTTGCTTTCATATTGCTCTGTTTTTCTTGTGTTGCTCTGTTCTGTCGTTTTTGTCCAGCTCGACCCTGCACTCGATCTAAACTCGGTCGAGTGCTTGCTCGAGTTCATCCCCAGAACTTTTGTTTATGTTTTGTAGTTGTCCTGTCTTACTTCCTGTTTCATTCTATTTGCATTTTTGTTGCATTCACTTAGTGTCCTGTTCAGTACTTGCATTAATATAGTTTTTATTTCTGTTCTAGCTTCATAATTGTCATAATCATTCTGTTCCATTTACATTTAGCATCTAGTTCTTCTAGCTTTACATTTTGCACTTTGCATTTCATAATAGGATTGTTAGTGACAAACATCCTTTACATCTGGCTTAACTTAGACCCATTTGCACATCTTGATTGTTCACAGACTCTCAGATTGGATTGACACCTCTTGTACTACAATTGCATAAGGGGAATTGAAACACCCTGCCATCCATTCATCATCATTCATATCTCATCATTCCATCCATTTCATCACCATACCACCAAATAGATGTGTTTCAACGGTATACCATAAAATTGATTTTGCTTCACTAGGCCTAATAGTACCGGTTTGATCTCAAAATCATTTCTAGCGATTGGAGGGTGTTGGACACCTCTGCTATACGTCTCAGCGTTGGGAACATCATTTTCCCTCAAAATCTGTCGAACATTTGCCAGTCTTTGATTAAAAGCAGCTTCGCGGCGCACAACTTCTCTTTGCGCAGCTGCACGGGCAGCCTGTCACCAGCAGGAGGATTAACGTTCCCAGCAGGAGGGAGATCCTCAATCTCTCCATGATGTTCATTATCCACATTACCAGCATTTTGACCTGCTAAACCATCAGCCATTCAGCAAGTCTTCTCTTATTCTCTCTCTCAAACTTTCCCAAGTCCTCGTGATATATTTCTAGGTGCGAAGAGCCTACACTGCGGGTCATACACCTGAAAACACCAAAAAGAGAGAAAAAGCTTTAGTTACCAAATGTAAATAAAAGTACTCTAGACTATAAACTAATCATAAATCTCTATGTAACGCAATTGGTCCTGGCAACAACGCAAACTTGATTGCTCGAGTATTACCCGATACACTTAATTGCAAGGTAGTATTTAGGGGTCAAATCCACAAAGACCAATGGTACACTTATAATTTGTGAGAGTCGTAAATAGCTAAAGCGAACAAAGGATTTTTTTTTTTTTGTTTTCAAGTTTGTAAATAAAAATGCAGATAATAAAAAAAATTAAAACTTATGAGATTAAAACATTGGGTCATAAGATATTTCAGAAATAAATGAGTAATGTATAAAATGAAACAAGGAATTCAACAATTGACAACATTCTTGAACATGAACACGAAATTTGACTAATCCTCTTTCTAAGAATTAGTCACTAAATTTGACTACTTCACTACTAAATGTCTAATTGTTCATTTGTAATATTCTAATCAAATTTTCATTAACAAACAAGTCCACTTAGTTCACAATATCCCCTAACATCAATTTGCAGGTTAGAGAAATATTGTTCAATTCATATTAGTTCACGCATTTTATCGAACACTGTTGATGCATAAAAAACCTAAAATCTAGAAAAAGGTGATCAATCATATTCTACCATTTAGAACATATGAATCAAAGAACCATAAAGAATTAGAATTCCCTACAAACCAATTAAACCATTAAATCATTGAATCTCCTACTTAGAACTCTAAAACCCAATTGGAAAATTACTCACACATAGCAAAGTTAGCAGAAATCATAGATGAAGAAAACATGATGAAATTGCATAAATTAGAAGGAATGGTTTAGAAATCTTCTCTAAATTGTCAAAGAGGATGAATCTCTAGAATCCCAAAAGAGTGTCTTACAAAAAATTCTTAGGTTGCAAAAAGAAAACGTAGAATAAAACTTAGCGTTTTTTCACCCAACAAATCAAATGTATTTATAGAGTTCTCAAAAGAAAAATTCTTAGGTTCACTCCTAGGGGTGAACCTCTTTTATTCACCCCCTCTTAATTAACCAATCAAAATACAACAAAATGTTATGTCATATTATATTTATAAAATAAATCTAAATTAAAATAAAAAGACAAAACAAATTTAAGGAAACAAATTCTGTAAATTTTTTAATAAGGAAATTATGTCGGTTTGGTTTATAAAAGAATGATTAGAGTGTAGTTTTTACAATTAAACAAAATTATATGTCGGTTTGGGTTTACAAAATAATGATTAGGGTTTAGCAAAATTATATGTCGCTTTGGGTTTACAAAATAGTAGTTAGGGTTTAGATTTTATAATTAAACGAAATTATATGTCGGTTTGGGTTCACAAAAGAGTGGTTAGGGTTTAGGATTTAGATTTTATAATTAAACGAAATTATATGTCGGTTTGGGTTTACAAAAGAGTGGTTAGGGTTTAGGGTTTAGATTTTATAATTAAACGAAATTATATGTCGGTTTGGGTTTACAAAAGAGTGGTTAGGGTTTACATTTTACAATCAAAGAAATTTATATGTTGGTTTGGGTTTATAAAATAGTGGTTAGGGTTTAGCTTTTATAATTAAAGAAAATTATATGTCGGTTTGGGATTATAAAAGAGTGGTTAGGGTTTCGATTTTACAATTAAACAAAATTATATGTCGTTTGGGTTTATAAAAATGTAATTTGGATTTAGATGTTATAATTAAAAACTATAATATAATGTTTATAATTAAAATTGAATTATATACAGATTTTGTTTCTTTAATTAATAATTTGTTTCCTTAATTAAGAAGGGGTGAATAAGAAAGGTCCCCGAAGAATTGTCCTTCTCAAAATAAGGTAAAACCGTAACAGCCTAGTTATGACATTTTCTCAGCTAGGCACATTTTTCAGATAGGCGGATTTTAATGTGAAACTTACCAGTTTAAACTTTGTTGCTTAGTTAGGCGGGTTTCTTAGATAGGCGGGGTTTAACGTGAAACTTGTGGGTTTAGACTTCGTTGCTTGGTCGGGCAGGTCTCTTAGACTAACGGGTTTTCACATGAACCAACATCCATTTCATATGCTTGTTTGTATCCAGAATGACTCATTTTCCTCCAAAGTGTCTAAAAACCTATAAAAATCTATAAAATCTGAAGGTGAACAAAAAGACATTGACAAGGCAGTGACCTTGTAAGGAACAATTCTGTGAAATCTAGACGTTGAAGTAAGGAAGTCCATTCCTTCGACATAAAACAACATATTGCAATGGAATTTACAGGTAATCTTGATGACGAGATCGATAGGAAACGTCTCTCTTACATCCGTTGAGGCTGATGATTGTGCGTTGCGTCCAGTGCTTATATGGCGAACCACCGAATCATTCTTCTGTGTGCTCAGTGACGTCTCTTTACTTGAGACAAAAGTTAATAAGAAGGTACGGTTATCAAATTAGTGGTTAATAGAAAAATTATTACTTACCATAATATGATGTTTCCTTCCTATCGAATCTTTTTTCTTTCTAACGCAGTTCATTAACAGAATTTTAGGGTTTTTTTTGTTTGTATCGTGCCTTTTACCGTAATCTAATGAATTATCTATTTAATCTTTTTTCCATTGTTACATAAGAAAAAAATATAAATTAACCTATGAAATAAGGAAACTGCACGCAAATTTTTTTTTTTCTGTTCTGGAGTCCGGATTAGAATCGGAGATCTTAGAAATTTTTGGAATCTCGTTTCGATAACGCTTTGGAAAATCCATTAACAACCTCATTGAAAGCTTGCACTTCAATTGCAAAAAAATTAATGTCAAACTAATAAGAAACAAGAAATTTTTATACTAGAAAAGTCAAACCAATTTGCCATTTAGATAATTTGCATACTCTTTTCTATATTATTAAGATCATGCTTAGAGAAATGGCAATGACATGAACTAGAAAAAATTTTGGGTTCATCCCTAGGGGTGAACTACTCTTATTCACCCCCTCTTAATTAACCAATCAAAATACAACAAAACGCATGTCATATCATAAAATATAAAATAAATCAAAATTAAAAAAAACAAAACAAGTTAAGAAAACCAATTATGTAGATTTTTTATTAAGGAAATTATGTTGGTTTTGGTTTATAAAGGAGGACTAGAGTTTATATTTATAATTAACAAAAATTATATGTCGGTTTGGGTTTATATAAGAATGAAATAAGTTTAAATTTTACAATTAAACAAATTTATATGTCGGTTTGGGTTTACAAATGAATGGTTAGGGTTTAGATAGTATAATTAAAGAAAATTATATGTCGGTTTGGGTTTACAAAAGAGTGGTTAGAGTTTAGGGTTTAGATTTTACAATTAAACGAAATTATATGTCGGTTTGGGTTTACAAAAGAGTGGTTAGGGTTTAGATTTTAGAATTAAATAAAATTATATGTCGATTTGGATTTACAAAAGAGTGGTTAGCGTTTAGATTTTATAATTAAACAAAATTATATATCGGTTTGGGTTTATAAAATAGTGGTTAGGGTTTAGATTTTATAATTAAACAAAATTATATGTCGGTTTGGGTTTATAAAATAGTTGTTAGGGTTTAGATTTTATGATTAAAGAAAATTGTATTTTAATTTGGATTTATAAAAAGAGTGATTTGGGTTTAGAGATGTTATAATTTAAAACTGTAATATAATGTTTAGAATTAATAATTTTAAAATTGAGTGATATACAGATTTTGTTTCCTTAATTAATAATTTGTTTCTTTAACTAAGAGGGGTTGAATAAAAGTGGTTCACCCTATTGTCCAATGAATTATATATGCGAGAGATGTTCAAAGTGATTTACGTTTGATGATATTTTTACCAACATCACGAAATTTGGAACGATTATATTTGATGAAACTAAGAAAAATAAGAATAAATGGCCTCGCTCAGCCAAATGAATTTGGATTTGGAGAAATCTAGGACAATCTCTTTGATGTTTTTACCAATGCATGTATTGATCCATGAGATGACTTTATCTTCTACACCAAAACGAATCTGTCAATCTCCGATCCTTTGAATTGGTTGAATACTTTTTCGATGATGCCAACAGCCTCTAACTGACTACGTCTTTTAGAATATATTCCACTGAAATCGAGATTAAGAGATTGTATATCTGTATTCTTAAATCTTTTGGACAGAATTTGATTTCGTAAAAGAGATTGCACTGGAAGTAACTTAGACAATATGTGCTCCACTAGATTGTCAAGAATGTTTTCAGTAAGTTTCATGATCTTATTTGAGGATCTTTCTATTTCTCTTCTCTTAGAAGGAGAGCCATGGATTTCACTAGTAATAAGATATGATATATATATATATATATATGGGAAAGAAATATAATTATATCATTTGCTTTAGTTTTAGTTAAACCTATATTTCTTTCCTTTTGTCATTTAAGAAATACAGTATAATAATTACGCCATATTATAAATTTGACTTAATTATAAATATGTTGTTTATTTTTAGAAAATAAAACAGTCTTTTTTATAAATATCAAATATTTATAATATGGCGTAATTATTTACTGTATTTCTTAAATGACAAAGAAAAGAAATATAGGTTTAACTAAAAACTAAAGCAATGTTATATTATATTCTTTCCCCATATATATATAATATATTTGTTATATTGTATTTATCTTATTACTAGTGAAATCCATGGCTTTCCTTTTAAGACAAAGAGAAATAGAAAGATCTCAAATAATGATAAATGAAACTTTTTGAAAACATTCTTGACAAACTGCTTGGAGCAATATATTGTCTAAGTTACTTCCAGTGCAATCTCTTTTACGAAAAAAAAATTTTAGTCCAATAAAATTAAAAATACAGATATACAAATTCCGACATATCTTAAAAATCTTTTCCTCAAAATTTTTTTCAAAAGTGGAATAATATTCTAAAAAGACGTAGTCAGTTTAGAGCTGTTGCATCATCGAAAAATATTCAACCAATTCAATAAGGATCGAGATTGACAGATTCGTTTTGGTGTAGAGATAAAGCATCTCATGGATCATACAATGCATTGGTAAAAACATCAAAGAGATTGTCCTAGATTCTCCAAACCAAATTCATTTGGCTGAGCGGGCCATTTAATTCTTATTTTTCTTAGTTTCATCAAATATAATCGTTCCAAAATTCGTGATGTTGGTAAAAATATCATCAAACGTAAAATCACTTTGAACATCTCTCGCATATATAATTCATTGGACAATAGGGTGAACCACTTTTAATTCAACCCTCTTAGTTAAAGAACAAATTATTAATTAAGGAAACAAAATCTGTATATCACTCAATTTTAAAATTATTAATTCTAAACATTATATTACAGTTTTAAATTATAACATCTCTAAACCCAAATCACTCTTTTTATATCCAAATTAAAATACAATTTTCTTTAATCATAAAATCTAAACCCTAACAACTATTTTATAAACCCAAACCGACATATAATTTTTGTTTAATTATAAAATCTAAACCCTAACCACTATTTTATAAACCCAAACCGATATATAAATTTGTTTAATTATAAAATCTAAACGCTAACCACTCTTTTGTAAATCCAAATCGACATATAATTTTATTTAATTCTAAAATCTAAACCCTAACCACTCTTTTGTAAACCCAAACCGACATATAATTTCGTTTAATTGTAAAATCTAAACCCTAAACTCTAACCACTCTTTTGTAAACCCAAACCGACATATAATTTTCTTTAATTATACTATCTAAACCCTAACCATTCATTTGTAAACCCAAACCGACATATAAATTTGTTTAATTGTAAAATTTAAACTTATTTCATTCTTATATAAACCCAAACCGACATATAATTTTTGTTAATTATAAATATAAACTCTAGTCCTCCTTTATAAACCAAAACCAACATAATTTCCTTAATAAAAAATCTACATAATTGGTTTTCTTAACTTGTTTTGTTTTTTTTTTAATTTTGATTTATTTTATATTTTATGATATGACATGCGTTTTGTTGTATTTTGATTGGTTAATTAAGAGGGGGTGAATAAGAGTAGTTCACCCCTAGGGATGAACCCAAAATTTTTTCTAGTTCATGTCATTGCCATTTCTCTAAGCATGATCTTAATAATATAGAAAAGAGTATGCAAATTATCTAAATGGCAAATTGGTTTGACTTTTCTAGTATAAAAATTTCTTGTTTCTTATTAGTTTGACATTAATTTTTTTGCAATTGAAGTGCAAGCTTTCAATGAGGTTGTTAATGGATTTTCCAAAGCGTTATCGAAACGAGATTCCAAAAATTTCTAAGATCTCCGATTCTAATCCGGACTCCAGAACAGAAAAAAAAAAATTTGCGTGCAGTTTCCTTATTTCATAGGTTAATTTATATTTTTTTCTTATGTAACAATGGAAAAAAGATTAAATAGATAATTCATTAGATTACGGTAAAAGGCACGATACAAACAAAAAAACCTAAAATTCTGTTAATGAACTGCGTTAGAAAGAAAAAAGATTCGATAGGAAGGAAACATCATATTATGGTAAGTAATAATTTTTCTATTAACCACTAATTTGATAACCGTACCTTCTTATTAACTTTTGTCTCAAGTAAAGAGACGTCACTGAGCACACAGAAGAATGATTCGGTGGTTCGCCATATAAGCACTGGACGCAACGCACAATCATCAGCCTCAACGGATGTAAGAGAGACGTTTCCTATCGATCTCGTCATCAAGATTACCTGTAAATTCCATTGCAATATGTTGTTTTATGTCGAAGGAATGGACTTCCTTACTTCAACGTCTAGATTTCACAGAATTGTTCCTTACAAGGTCACTGCCTTGTCAATGTCTTTTTGTTCACCTTCAGATTTTATAGATTTTTTATAGGTTTTTAGACACTTTGGAGGAAAATGAGTCATTCTGGATACAAACAAGCATATGAAATGGATGTTGGTTCATGTGAAAACCCGTTAGTCTAAGAGACCTGCCCGACCAAGCAACGAAGTCTAAACCCACAAGTTTCACGTTAAACCCCGCCTATCTAAGAAACCCGCCTAACTAAGCAACAAAGTTTAAACTGGTAAGTTTCACATTAAAATCCGCCTATCTGAAAAATGTGCCTAGCTGAGAAAATGTCATAACTAGGCTGTTACGGTTTTACCTTATTTTGAGAAGGACAATTCTTGGGTTCACCCCTTCTTAATTAAGGAAACAAATTATTAATTAAAGAAACAAAATCTGTATATAATTCAATTTTAATTATAAACATTATATTATAGTTTTTAATTATAACATCTAAATCCAAATTACATTTTTATAAACCCAAACGACATATAATTTTGTTTAATTGTAAAATCGAAACCCTAACCACTCTTTTATAATCCCAAACCGACATATAATTTTCTTTAATTATAAAAGCTAAACCCTAACCACTATTTTATAAACCCAAACCAACATATAAATTTCTTTGATTGTAAAATGTAAACCCTAACCACTCTTTTGTAAACCCAAACCGACATATAATTTCGTTTAATTATAAAATCTAAACCCTAAACCCTAAACCCTAACCACTCTTTTGTAAACCCAAACCGACATATAATTTCGTTTAATTATAAAATCTAAATCCTAAACCCTAACCACTCTTTTGTGAACCCAAACCGACATATAATTTCGTTTAATTATAAAATCTAAACCCTAACTACTATTTTGTAAACCCAAAGCGACATATAATTTTGCTAAACCCTAATCATTATTTTGTAAACCCAAACCGACATATAATTTTGTTTAATTGTAAAAACTACACTCTAATCATTCTTTTATAAACCAAACCGACATAATTTCCTTATTAAAAAATTTACAGAATTTGTTTCCTTAAATTTGTTTTGTCTTTTTATTTTAATTTAGATTTATTTTATAAATATAATATGACATAACATTTTGTTGTATTTTGATTGGTTAATTAAGAGGGGGTGAATAAAAGAGGTTCACCCCTAGGAGTGAACCTAAGAATTTTCTTTTGAGAACTCTATAAATACATTTGATTTGTTGGGTGAAAAAACGCTAAGTTTTATTCTACGTTTTCTTTTTGCAACCTAAGAATTTTTTGTAAGACACTCTTTTGGGATTCTAGAGATTCATCCTCTTTGACAATTTAGAGAAGATTTCTAAACCATTCCTTCTAATTTATGCAATTTCATCATGTTTTCTTCATCTATGATTTCTGCTAACTTTGCTATGTGTGAGTAATTTTCCAATTGGGTTTTAGAGTTCTAAGTAGGAGATTCAATGATTTAATGGTTTAATTGGTTTGTAGGGAATTCTAATTCTTTATGGTTCTTTGATTCATATGTTCTAAATGGTAGAATATGATTGATCACCTTTTTCTAGATTTTAGGTTTTTTATGCATCAACAGTGTTCGATAAAATGCGTGAACTAATATGAATTGAACAATATTTCTCTAACCTGCAAATTGATGTTAGGGGATATTGTGAACTAAGTGGACTTGTTTGTTAATGAAAATTTGATTAGAATATTACAAATGAACAATTAGACATTTAGTAGTGAAGTAGTCAAATTTAGTGACTAATTCTTAGAAAGAGGATTAGTCAAATTTCGTGTTCATGTTCAAGAATGTTGTCAATTGTTGAATTCCTTGTTTCATTTTATACATTACTCATTTATTTCTGAAATATCTTATGACCCAATGTTTTAATCTCATAAGTTTAATTGTTTTTATTATCTGCATTTTTATTTACAATCTTGAAAACAAAAAAAAAAAATCCTTTGTTCGCTTTAGCTATTTACGACTCTCACAAATTATAAGTGTACCATTGGTCTTTGTGGATTTGACCCCTAAATACTACCTTGCAATTAAGTGTATCGGGTAATACTCGAGCAATCAAGTTTGCGTTGTTGCCAGGGACCAATTGCGTTACATAGAGATTTATGATTAGTTTATAGTCTAGAGTACTTTTATTTACATTTGGTAACTAAAGCTTTTTCTCTCTTTTTGGTGTTTTCAGGTGTATGACCCGCAGTGTAGGCTCTTCGCACCTAGAAAAATATCACGAGGACTTGGGAAAGTTTGAGAGAGAGAATAAGAGAAGACTTGCTGAATGGCTGATGGTTTAGCAGGTCAAAATGCTGGTAATGTGGATGATGAACATCATGGAGAGATTGAGGATCTCCCTCCTGCTGGGAACGTTAATCCTCCTGCTGGTGACAGGCTGCCCGTGCAGCTGCGCAAAGAGAAGTTGTGCGCCGCGAAGCTGCTTTTAATCAAAGACTGGCAAATGTTCGACAGATTTTGAGGGAAAATGATGTTCCCAACGCTGAGACGTATAGCAGAGGTGTCCAACACCCTCCAATCGCTAGAAATGATTTTGAGATCAAACCGGTACTATTAGGCCTAGTGAAGCAAAATCAATTTTATGGTATACCGTTGAAACACATCTATATGGTGGTATGGTGATGAAATGGATGGAATGATGAGATATGAATGATGATGAATGGATGGCAGGGTGTTTCAATTCCCCTTATGCAATTGTAGTACAAGAGGTGTCAATCCAATCTGAGAGTCTGTGAACAATCAAGATGTGCAAATGGGTCTAAGTTAAGCCAGATGTAAAGGATGTTTGTCACTAACAATCCTATTATGAAATGCAAAGTGCAAAATGTAAAGCTAGAAGAACTAGATGCTAAATGTAAATGGAACAAAATGATTATGACAGTTATGAAGCTAGAACAAAAATAGAAACTATATTAAAGCAAGTACTGAACAGGACACTAAGTGAATGCAACAAAAATGCAAATAGAATGAAACAGGAAGTAAGACAGCAACTACAAATCATAAATAAAAGTTCTGGGGATGAACTCGAGCAAGCACTCGATCGAGTGTAGATCGAGTGCAGGGTCGAGCTGGACAAAAACGACAGAACAGAGCAACACAAGAAAAACAGAGCAATATGAAAGCAAATTAAACAACAAGCAAGCAGCAGGATTAAGACTAAGAAATCAATAAAAAAAGAAGGCCTTGAGGAGGGATTCATGGGCTGGACTAATGATTGAGGTCATCTAACTTGGTCAACAAATCTCAAACAATATGAGCTAATCTCTAGACAATATTTTTCTAAGACATGTTTAATCCACTCTCATGGCAAGAAACAATCAAACTCATGCATCTCTAGACTTGTTCTCACACAGTAAAGAATCTACACAAGCAGGCTTTAAGAAATATGTCAAATACCAAACAAGACCTCTAATCTCTTAGCAAGCCTAATGGTAAACTCTAGATCTAGCCTTATCTATGCTCCTTAAACATTGGTATGATGCTAAGATGCTTGAGAACAGATCCTACCCTCTCAGTTATAGGATCATCATTAAGAACATCTAGACTAGAAGAGATCTACAACAATCAAGCTTGACCAAATCAAACAAACCTCAAACATAATCCAGCCTAACCCATCCTCAAGATCCTAAGCAACTACTCACAAGAACACATGATGAACATCAAAGTCATAACCCCAGAAAATGATGAAACTTGCATCAGATGAAAGATAAAGCAAAGATCTACAATAATGAAGAAAGAATCAAACACAAATTCTTAAAATCTTGAAAGTTATGGAACCAACAAAATCCAAGAATCTTATGTTTATCCCTTCAAAAGAAGGTACAAGATCTAATAAAATAAAAGTTCAAAAGGAATAATTCCTTAAAAGGTAAAAACTAGGTTTGAGAATATCTAAAAAGTTGGACTCTAAGAAGTTGGACTCTAAAAAGCAGGACTCTTGGTGGCTGAAAGGTACAAGGTCCTTTTATAGGAAAAGTAGTGGAAGCCCTGCTAAAAGACAAAATAGTTAGGCGGCTCGGCCAACTCGACCTGGTGCTCGGTCGAGTGACCGGTCGAGTTGGCTTTCCTTCTGCTCCTTCCACTCGGTCGAGTCCCTCTCCGCACACGGTCGAGTGTCTGGTCGAGTGGGCAGTCGAGTGGGACTCCGGACTTTGGTTCTTCAGCCTTAACTCTCTTGCTTTCTCCTCTTGATTGCTTCACTTCTTCTCAGCATTGCTTCCATTCTCCTTAGGCTCCAAAATCACCTTTTTATGCATGAAAAGATGCAAATGCTATGCAACTAAGCTCTAATGCATAAACATTCCTAAAACTATGCAAAAGGGGCCAAACTAGATGGTAAATGATGCAAAAGAAGTGAAAATACTAAGGGAAAACAAGGTAAATTATATGAACATCAACACCCCCAAACTTAGTCTTTGCTTGCCCTCAAGCAAATAAACAAGACATAAGAAGGTAGGTGAGGTTTGAAAGTGGGATCTGAGCTCCTAAAACTTGCTAATAGACCAACTAGAATCAGTGTCCAAGTTACTAGTACTATGATGCAAGTTGAATGAGCTGTACTTAAAGATTTTAGACAAGCCTATCACAACCTTTACTGATTTGAGCCTTAGATATCCACATGCATTCAAATCAACCATTTCCTTTAACAATCATTAATCAAGAACATGAATCAATCTTATGCAATGCTTAAACTCATTTGGCTTGGAGATAAAGGTTGTTGAGACAATGATGGTCTCTCTTTATAGTGGGGCTTATCAATATTAAGGTTCTCTCATAAAAATGGATTGAGCTTTAGAAGAATGCTAAAGGTAAGAACACTTAGACACATACAAGAACAAAACCTTGTCTACCCAAAGGCACCCAAAGTGTTTATCCTATCAATCTAAACCCAAATGATCCTAGTGCTACCCTTTAACTTCTTCTTTTCTCTTTCACCCTTTTCTCTTTTGGTTTTCAAGTCTTAGGAGAGGTTTCTTATTTGATATTTCTAGTGGGATGGGGGATTCTTTCTTATATGCTATGCTTCTCTTTCCTTCTTATTCTTAAGACATACAAGCATTTTTCTAGACTTTTCTTTTCTTTCTTTTCTTTTCTTTAACTAGAACCATCTTCAACAAATTTTTTTTAACTTCCCATCCTTTCACTAGACTTTTCTTAAACACATTCTCCTCTTAAAGACTCTACCCTTTTTCTTTCTCTTTTTCCTCTTTTCTCTTCTTATTCAAAACAACCAAGTCTCAAACCCAACAATTAAATCACCTAGTTCTATCTAGTTTGAAAATTGCAAACTAGAACTACACAAGGCTTTACTCTTGTCAGCTCAAACCTAACACTTTCTACCAAGCTCAACCCCAAAAAGGCCTCACACACACAAGAATTAACATGGCTTGAAAGAAGGGTTGGTTAAGGGTGGGAAAACTGATTCTTAATGAGGAAATCAGCTACTTGGATCAACAAGAGTGGTAAAAAGGAGAAAGATGATCCAAATATGTATATGGTATCCATGAGTTTAAAGCAATGCACAAGATGATAATTAAAAGTCAATATTAGGTTCTTATAAATAGGAAATGCATCAAATCACAACATGTTTCAATTTAGACCAAATGCAATGCAGGAATTCAAGACATGGTTCAATCTTATGCTTCTAGCTACTCAACTAGCATCAAAGTACTATTAACTTGGGCATTGATCCTAGTTTAGTAATCTAGCAAGCTAACAAGGTTAAACTCATCATAGATCCCTAATGCAAAAATATGAAACAGTCCTATATGAAACATGCTAAACAAGATCCTAATATGCAATGCAAACTACATGAACACTCTTTTTTTTTAAAAAAGATTTTTGCAAATTTTTTTTCAAATTTTTTTTTCTATGCCTTAAATGATATGCAAATACTATCATGATTAAATGTTGAATAAGAAAACAAAACACAATATCAAATACTATCTCAAACCCTCCCCCAAACTTAAATTACATAGTCAACTGTGTAAGAGAAATTTGTAAGAGGATTTAAAACTAAAAACAAAACTCAATATGAAATGCAATGGTATTTACAAGGAAAGGTGATATTGGTACCTCAAGGATTGTGGAAGAAACTGTCCACATCCTCATTCAAGCTTTCATAAGTGTAGTGGGGGTCTTGTTGCTGACTTGGAGATGGAGATTGGGGCAGCTCGACGATGACGATCGACCGTGACTCAGTCGAGTGCGTGCTCGAGTGTGGGGGTCGAGCTGGACTGCGGATGCCAAAAGTCTGTCCTTGCTGCTGGGAGAACTGCTGGTAGAACTGCTGGTAGAGTGCTGGATCCATGAAGTATTGGGGTGGGATGGGAGGATAACCTAGATATCCTGGATAAGCAGCTGGAGGAGGGAAGCCATAAGGTGATCTGGGTCGGAACTCGGCCAAGTGCATCTGGGGTGCTCGGTCAAGTGGGTGCTCGAGTGACCCGGTCGAGTGCCTTGAAAATTGTTGTTCTCGGCTACTTGAACTCCTCTTCCTCAGATTTGGCTCGTACATTGAAGCTCTAGCTGATTGCACAGGGTTTGCAACTCTTGAAAGTGCTCTGGTTGAGCTACTCTTCCTCAAAAAGCTTGAATGGCTTGGAGATGAGTTTCCACTCTTCAGCTCAGCAATCTCCTTCTTTAAGCCCTTGATAGACTTAGCCATATTAGTCACCTTCTTCTTTAGCTTATCAAACTTCTTCCCATGCCACTTATTCCACTTTTGCAAAAGAGTCAACCTCTTGCTAGTTTCTCTCACTCCTCTACTATCCCTTGGGTTGGGCTCATAATCCTCAAAGTAAAACTGCTCCTCCCTATCAGCCATTTCCACATCTCCAGGTTCATCAACTTTAGGTTGAACTACCCCATCAAACAAGAACTCATCAGCTGGCCAAAAGCCAATGTTGGCTCCTTCTTGAATGGTAGTGAGCTCTTGGTTAGGCAAGATCAACTGTTTTTTCCCAACTGTTGGAAGCTCAAAGTTGAAAATGTTATTTCCTTGATGCATCTCCTTGGCCAATATGAGAGTAGAGGTGAGGTAGCTTTAGTCAATCCATCTTGGTGAGACCCTTTCTCTTCTAAGTGGGACCTTGGCAGCTTGTGGAATTGGAGTGATGATGCCCCCAATGGTTAGTGCTCCTCTTGAACCTTTGTTCTCCAACTTTCCTACCCAACTTCTCAAATATATCATGTGGTCTATTAGCACCATTGCAAGGTCAGTCTCCACAGTGCTCCCAAGAATGATGGTTCCATCTTTTGCCTTGAGGATGATTCCATTCAAAGCTATGTCCATCATCTTGAGCTCTTCTTCATTTAGGTTTCCAGTTTCCTTCCTAGCAAAGAAGGTGTTGGCAAGAGCTTTGTGGAAATATCTTAGAACTGGGCTTCTTATCTTGGAACTCTTGGCCTTGGAGGATGAATAGGTCATGTTGTCTCCAATGGTTTCCCAAATGGAATAGAGCTCCTCTCTTGGTATCATCAAGCTCCTATTGCTCCCAACCTCAAAACCAAACACATTGGCTATCTTCTTCATTGAAATCTCATACTTCTTTCCTTTGATTGTGAAGGCAATGTGACCAGCTCCAAACTCAGCATCATTCCTTGCATATGTATGCAGCTTGACTGTGGCCAAAAACTCACAACTTTCTTCTTTGTAGCCTGATGTTCATATATTTTACCCTGTTTTCCCTTAGTATATTCACATCTTTTGCATCTTTTGCTATCCATTTTCACCATTATTGCATAGCTTTAGGACTAATCATGCATTAGAGTTTAGTTGCATTGCATTTGCATCTTTTCATGCATAAACAGGTGATTTTGGAGCTTAAGGAGCATGGAAGCAATGCTGAGGAAGGAGTGAAGCAATCATGAAGGGAAAGCAAGAGAGTTAAGGCTGAAATAACAAGGTCCGGAGTCCAACTCGACCGCACACTCGACCAGACACTCGACCGTGTGCTGAGGAGGACTCGACCGAGTGGACAATGCACGAGAGAAGCCAGCTCGACCTGCCACTCGACCGAGCACAGGTCGAGTTGACCGAGCCGTTGACTATTTTGTCTTTTAGCATTTTTAGGGCTTCCACTCCCCTCCTATATAAAGCCTTGTACCAGCAGCCACAAAAGTAGTCAGCTTTTTAGATATTCTTAAAAACCTAGTATTTACCTTTTGGGATTTATTCCTTTTGCTTTTTATTTTCCTAAGATCTTGTACTTGAAAAAGACTAAATTTCTCATTATTGTTAGTTTAATAACTTTCTTAATATTGAGAATTTAAGTTTCATTTCTTTTTCAATATTGTAGATCTTTGTTTTATCTATCTAATGATGCAAGATCAGAATGCTTCTTGACACAGCCTCAAATGGAAACTTCCTCAACAAAAATGTTGAAGAAGGATGGGATTTGGTTGAAAATCTTGCTCAATCAGATGGCAACTACAATGAGGACTATGACAGAACCATAAGGTCATCCTCCACTGATCAAGAGGAAAAATACAAGAGGGATTTGAAGATGGTCAATGAGAAGCTGGACAAGATTCTTCTTAGCCAGCAAAAGTCCATTCACTTCATTGGAGAGGAAGAGGCTCCAGTTCAAGAAGGGGAGACTGAGTTTGCTGAGTTGTGCTACATGCAAAACCAAGGAGGATTCAAAGGCTACAACCAAGGAGGTTTCAAAAACAACAATCTCTCATATAGGAGTACCAATGTGGCCAACCCTCAAGACCAAGTTTATCCACCTCAACAGCCTCCACAGCAACAAAGCTACATCCCTAAACAACAACATCAAGTGTTCCAGCCTCCATTGTGTCCCCCACCAGGGTTTCAGACTAACCAAGGCCCGGAACAAGACTTAAGGGCTATGATGCAACAGTTGATTGGGCAAACACAAGAAAAGATTGAAGCAACAAACAGATTTGCTGAGTTGAACAGGAGGATATCAGATGTTTACAGTGAACTCCATGCCAAGTTTGCCACACTTACTTCCAGGATTGTGACTATGTAGAATCAACTAGCTAATGTCCCAAATAACAAAGGCAAGGCCAATATGCAATCTATTGAATCTGCTCATGCTATCAATCTACGCAGTGGAAGGGTTCTACCAACAAGGGAGGGAGCCTTACCAGACACTGAGGACAGTGGTGATCAAGAAGGGGAGAGTTTTCAACAAGAAGAAACTCAAAATGAAAATGCCATCGAACTCGACCCATCACTCGACCATACACTCGACCGTGTGTGTGATCGAGCACCCGATCGAGCAGCTTCTCAAGAAAAAACTAAACCAGT
Source organism: Camelina laxa (assembly GCA_024034495.1). Classification (NCBI taxonomy): domain Eukaryota; kingdom Viridiplantae; phylum Streptophyta; class Magnoliopsida; order Brassicales; family Brassicaceae; genus Camelina; species Camelina laxa. The sequence continues at coordinate 10,530,610 of CM043884.1, forward strand.
TGCCTCCAAAGAAAAAGAAGTCCGGTTCATTCCTCCTCCTTACAAACCTCCACTACCTTTCCCAGGAAGATTTAAGAAGCAGATGGTTGAAAAATACAAGGCATTGTTTAACAAACAAGTTAGAGAGATTGAGCTTAGAATGCCTCTAATAGATGCATTTGTGATGATTCCTCCTTACCAGAAATTCTTGAAAGATGCTGTGATGGAAAGGATCAAAGAAGTTCAAGGGATGGTGATTCTTAGCCAAGAGTGCAGTGCCATCATCACAAAGCAAGTGAATCCTCAAAAGCTAAGGGATCATGGCTCCTTTACTCTACCTTGCTCTATAGGCCCTATAACTTTCAATAGATGCCTATGTGATTTGGGAGCCTCAGTAAGCCTAATGCCTCTATCAGTTGCTAAGCGCAGGTTTACAAGATATAAGCCATGCAATATATCCTTGATCTTAGCTGATAGATCAATAAGATTACCACATGGTGTTTTGGAGGATCTACCAGTTAGAGTTGGAGAAGTAGAAGTCCCAACAGACTTTGTGGTTTTGGAAATGGATGAAGAACCAAAGGATCCTTTGATACTAGGGAGACCTTTCCTAGCTACAGCAGGAGCAATAATTGACGTGAGACAAGGGAAGATTGATCTTAACCTGGGAGAGGACTTCAAAATGACATTTGACATTGTGGAAGCTATGAAGAAACCAACCATTGGAGGGCAAGTCTTTTGGACTGAAGAAATGGACAAACTATCAGAGGAATTGATGGAAGAACTAGCAGAACAAGATCACCTTAGAACTGTTTTAACCAAGGGTGGGGAGGAAGGATTCATTCATCAAGAAACCAAAGCTTATGAGAAGATATTGGACTCCAGTAGAGAATCAGACCACCCAGAGGTTTTTGAGGGATTACCAGCACAAAGAGAGGAAGTCTGGTCAGTTCAATTAGCAACTTTGGATAGCTCGACCATCAGCTCGACCACCAACTCGACCGAGTACCGAAGTCACTCGACCGAGTGCAACGCCGAGTCCTGCACAAACGATTGGTCCGAGCTAAAGGCACCAAAAGTAGAGCTCAAACCTCTCCCATCTGGGCTAAGGTACGTTTTTCTAGGTAAAAACTCTATCCTGTGATAGTAAATGCTAAGTTGAGTGAAAATGAACTTGATTTACTAGTTGTAGAGCTAAAGAAGTATAGGAAAGCAATTGGTTATACCTTGGATGACATTCAAGGCCTTTCACCTAGTCTTTGCATGCATAGAATCCATCTTGAAAATGAATCCTACTCTAGTATTGAACCTCAAAGAAGATTAAACCCCAACTTAAAGAAGTAGTAAAAAAAGGAGATCCTTAAGTGCTTGATGCTGGTGTAATATATCCTATCTCTGATAGTACTTGGGTTTCACCAGTTCATTGTGTCCCAAAAAAGGGAGGAATAACTGTGTTAAAGAATGATCAGGATGAATTAATTCCAACTAGAACCATCACAGGACATAGAATATGCATTGACTATAGAAAGCTAAATTCAGCTACTAGGAAAGATCATTTTCCTCTTCCTTTTATTGATCAAATGCTGGAAAGATTAACTAATCACACTCACTACTGTTTCTTGGATGGATATTCTGGATTTTTCCAAATTCCTATTCATCCTAATGATCAAGAGAAGACAACATTCACATGTCCATATGGTACTTTTGCTTATAGAAGGATGCCATTTGGATTATGTAATGCTCCAGCAACTTTTCAAAGATGCATGATGTCTATCTTCTCTGATCTCATTGAGGATGTGTGGAAGTTTTTATGGATGACTTCTCTGTCTATGGAGACTCTTTTCCTTCTTGTCTTGCTAATTTATGTAGGGTTTTAAAGAGATGTGAGGAGACAAATCTTGTTTTGAACTGGGAAAAGTGTCACTTCATGGTTGAAGAAGGATAGTTCTTGGTCATAAGATTTCAGCAAAGGGGATTGAGGTTGATAAGGCAAAGATTGAAGTAATGGTTCAACTCCAACCACCAAAAACAGTCAAGGACATAAGAAGCTTTCTTGGGCATGCTGGGTTTTATAGGAGATTCATCAAGGATTTCTCAAAGATAGATAGGCCATTGACAAGGTTGCTATGTAAGGAGACTGACTTCAACTTTGATGAAGATTGCTTGAAGGCTTTCAAGGAGATCAAAGCTGCTTTGATTTCAGCTCCGATAGTCCCAAGCTCCAAACTGGGATCTTCCATTTGAGATTATGTGCGATGCTTCAGACTTTGCAGTAGGAGCAGTCCTAGGTCAAAAATGGTCAGAAAAAAGATAAGAAGCTGCATGTGATCCACTATGCAAGTAGAACCTTGGATGAGACACAAGGAAGATATTCAACAACAGAGAAAGAGCTCCTAGCAGTGGTATTTGCCTTTGAAAAATTCAGAAGCTACTTAGTAGGGTCCAAAGTGATTGTGTACACTGATCATGCTGCTCTGAGACACATCTACTCAAAGAAGGATACAAAACCAAGGTTGTTGAGATGGATTTTGCTTCTCCAAGAGTTTGACATGGAAATAGTTGATAAAAAGGGGATAGAGAATGGAGTGGCTGATCACTTGTCTAGAATGAGGATAGAAGAGGAGATTCCAATTGATGATTCAATGCCTGAGGAGAAACTGATGTTGATTGGCTCAACACGGCTCCCCACTCGACCTCTCACTCGAACAGGCACTCGGCCGAGTACTTTTGGGCACCCGATCGAGCAGGACGAGATGGAGGAGTGGATGGCACTTGAGAGTGAAGGTCTACCTTGGTATGCTGATATAGTCAATTACAAGGTATGTGAAGAAGTTCCAGCAGATATGGACTCCTATAGGAAGAAGAAACTCCTCAAGGACATCAATGGATACTATTGGGATGAACCTTACTTATACAAGAAGGGATCAGATGGATTGTTTAGAAGGTGCATAGCAGAGAATGAAGTTGAAGGAGTATTAGGACATTGCCATGGTTCTGCCTATGGAGGCCATTTTGCAACTTTCAAGACAGCCCAAAAGGTCTTACAAGCTGGTCTATGGTGGCCTACATTGTTCAAGGACACTCACAAGTTCATCACAAAATGTGATGCTTGCCAAAGGATGGGGAATATCACAAGGAAGAATGAGATGCCTCAAAATCCAATTCTTGAAGTTGAGATATTTGATGTATGGGGAATTGATTTCATGGGACCCTTTAATCCCCCTTCAAATGGGAATGCCTACATCTTAGTAGCAGTAGACTATGTCTCCAAATGGGTGGAAGCCATTGCTAGCCCCACTAATGATCACAAGGTAGTGCTTAAACTCTTTAAGAACATAATCTTCCCAAGGTATGGAATCCCAAGAGTTGTCATAAGTGATGGAGGATCACACTTCATCAATAAGATCTTTGAAGGAATGCTAAGAAAGTATGGAGTCAAGCACAAGGTGTCTACAGCATATCACCCTCAGACAAGTGGGCAAGTTGAGGTGTCAAACAAACAGATCAAGGCCATTCTATCAAGAATAGTAGGAGCAACAAGGAAGGATTGGTCTAGTAAACTTGATGAAACACTTTGGGCTTATAGAACAGCTTTCAAAACACCTATAGGAAGAACCCCATTCCAGCTTGTGTATGGAAAATCTTGTCACCTTCCAGTTGAAGTTGAATACAAGGCTCTATGGGCAATCAAACTTCTGAACCTAGATCTTGAAACAGCACAAGCTAAGAGAAGCCTTGATTTGCATGAACTTGAGGAGATCAGATTGGAGGCCTATGAAAACTCCAAAATCTACAAGGAAAGGACTAAAGCTTTCCATGACAAGAAGATTCTCATAAAGGACCTTAGACCTGGAGACCAAGCCTTGCTTTACAATTCAAAACTCAAGTTATTCCCTGGAAAGTTGAAAAGTAGATGGGGAGGTCCTTTTGAAATAAAGGAAGTTTTACCATATGGAGCTGTCACACTTCTCAACAAGGATGGTAGTGAGTTCACAGTTAATGGTCAGAGGGTTAAGAAGTATTTGGGAGAGAAAGAGACACATGAGAAGTGCTCAATACTTCTCATGGATGCCCCTCAAGTTTAAAGAGTCATAGAAGTCAAGCTTAGTGACTATAAACAAGCTCACTAGGGAGGAAGTCCCTAAGGTATCTCTGTATATATTGCTTAATGTTTTGGTATTTTGACTTTTTGTTTTGATGTTTTCATGGTCAGGGAAGCAAGGGAGTCTAAACAGAAGAAGAGAGGGACATCCCAGTCCAGCTCGACCCCCCCACTCGGACATGCACTCGACCGAGTCACGGTCGATCGCCATCGTCGAGCTGCCCCAATCCCTCTCCAAGTCACCAACAAGACCCCAGCTACACCTTTGATAGCATGCAGGAGGATGTGGATAATTTCTTCTACAATCCTTGAGGTAACACTATCACCTTTCCATTGTAAATACCATTGCATTTCATATTGTGTGTTTGTTTTAAGTCTTGAATCCTCAAACAAATTTCTTTCACACAAGGGACTGTGTGATTTAAGTTTGGGGGAGGGTTTGAGATAGCATTTGACATTGTGTTTTGTTTTCTTATTTCAAATTTTTAGCATCATCATGTTAATATTTGCATAGCATCTAAGGCATAGAAAAACCCTAAAAATTTGAAAATTTTTTGCAAAAATCTTTATAAAAAAAAAGAGTGTTCATGTAGTTTGCTTTGCATATTCAAGTATTTTGTTTATCATATAGGACTGCTTGCATTAGGGATCTATGATGAGTATTTCCTTGTTAGCTTGCTCATTCACTAGACTAGGATCAATGCCCAAGTTAATAGTACTTTGATGCTAGTTGAGTGGTTAGAAGCATAAGATTGAACCAAGCATTGAATTCCTGCATTGCATTTAGTCTAAATTGAAGCATGTTGTGATTTGATGCCATTTCCTATCTATAAGAACTTAATATTGACTTTCAATTATCAATGTGTGCATTGCTTTAAACTCATGGATACCATATACATATTTGGATCATCTTTCTCCTTTTTACCACTCTCTTGTTGATCCAAGTAGCTGATTTCCTCATTAAGAATCAGTTTCCCCTACCCTTAACCAACCCTCTTTCAAGCCATGTTTATTCTTGAGTGTGTGAGGCCTATTTTTAGGATTGAGCTTGGTAGAAAGTGTTAGGTTTGAACTGACAAGAGTAAAGCCTTGTGTAGTTCTAGTTTGCATTTTTCAAACTAGATAGGACTAGGTGGTTCATTTGTTGGGTTTGGGACTTGGAAGTTAAAGAAAGAAAAAAAAAAAAAAAAAAAGAAAGGAGAAAGGAAAAAGAAAAAGGGTAGAGTCTTTAAGAGGAGATTGTGTTTAAGCAAGGTCTAGTGAAAGGATGGGAAGCAAAAAAATGTTGAAGATGGTTCTAGTTAAAGAAAAGAAAAGAAAGAAAAGAAAAGTCTAGCAAAAAGCTTGTATGTCTTAAGAATAAGAAGAAAGAGAACCATAGCAAATAAGTAAGAATCCCCCATCCCACTAGAAAGATCAAATAAGAAACCTCTCCTAAGACTTGAAAATCAAAAGAGAAAAGGGTGAAAGAGAAAAGAAGAAGTTAAAGGTAGCACTAGGATCATTTGGGTTTAGATTGCTAGGATAAACACTTTGGGTACCTTTGGGTAGACAAGGTTTTATTCTTGTATGTGTCTAGGTGTTCTTACCTTTAGCATTCTTCTAAAGCTCAATCCATTTTTTATGAGAGAACCTTGATATGATAAGCCCCACTCTAAAAGAGACCATCATTGTCTCAAAGCCTTTACCTCCAAGCAAAATGAGTTTAAGCATTGCATAGAATTGATTCATGTTCTTGATTAATGAATGTTAAAGGAAATGGTTGATTGAATGCATGATATCTAAGGCTCAAATCAGTAAAGGTTGTGACATGCTTGTCTAAGTCTTTAAGTACAGCTCATTCAACTTGCATCATAGTACTAGTAACTTGGACATTGATTCTAGAGGTCTGTTTGCAAGCTTTAGGAGCTGAGATCCCACTTTGTCAAACCTCACCTACATTTATGTCTTGCTTATTTGCTTGAGGGGAAAAGCAAAGACTAAGTTTGGGGGTGTTGATGTTCATATATTTTACCCTGTTTTCCCTTAGTATATTCACATCTTTTGCATCTTTTGCTATCCATTTTCACCATTATTGCATAGCTTTTAGGACTAATCATGCATTAGAGTTTAGTTGCATTGCATTTTGCATCTTTTCATGCATAAACAGGTGATTTTGGAGCTTAAGGAGCATGAAGCAA